>JBDJHY010146601.1:0-13005 GCA_039654485.1 Withania somnifera | reverse complement strand
TTATTCTTGGTTATGGCAAGGAAAGGTTTTTTGGAAAGTTTTGGATAAAATCTCAGTTTTGAGCTTTAAAGTATGAAATGTGGAACTCTATGTGTCATTTGGAGTTCAAGACCTTGGATTGGAAATCCGTCAGTTCCACCATCTCTGAAATATAGATTTAGGTCTAGGAAGACCTTTTTTCTGTTTTGGCCCATTTGTATTGATTTTGAGTGGTTTGACATGATAAAGTTGATTATTTTAAAGGAATTGTTGACTTTGGTTAACTTTCAGAGTTAGAGTGGATGAATTTGTAATCTAATGATCTTATTGGTTAAAGAGGTGGTTTTTGGTAAAAAATTAGGTCTTTTTTTTATGTAGGTCCCGGGTATTTTTTTCTTTTTAGTGATTTTAGCAAAAAAATAAACCCTTAACAAATGTCAAGGATAGCTTGGATTTTTGTTTGATGGTTCCTTTGAGTCCGATGTCAAATTCAATATGGTTGCACATATGATTTGTTTGCATGGGATTCCAAATGAATCTCGAGGGTCCATTCTAAGCCTTGTCTTATTGTGTAATTGATGTAAAAGAAATAGTTGTTGTTGATGTCATCAAGCAACCTCCATTTTTGCGGAGGTTTGGGCTGGGGAGGCATCACAATTGCATGATTCTTTCCACGTTCATGATGAAAAAGCTGAGTTTTCTTTCACGATGCGACGAGAGTTCCATAATTATGAAAGGTAGTGAGGAAATACTACAAGAATACAAAAAAAATTCAAAAAAACGACAGACTGCGTCGCTTTTTTGGTCAAAATATTAGAAAATCGATAAGTCACTTACCTCATAAAAATAGTCATCACTTTTTGAAAAGCGACGGACGTGTGGCCAGGTGATGGTCAAGAGAAATGGATAGCTTCGTTCCATTATTTAAAAAAAAAAACAAAAAAACGATAGAGATAAATGACATTGTCTGTTGCTTTTCTTATTTTTTTTTAAAAACCACCAAAGAGCAAACTTATGTGACCCTGCCCGTCACATTTTCTGTATTTTCTTAAGAAAGGAATGAATAAAAGCGATGTTATCTATTGATTTTATGAATTTTCTACACCAGCAGAATGCATCAACCAACACTGCATAATCCATTCTCATTTATCAGAGCACAGACCATTCTCATTCAGCACTCACAAAGATTTCTCATTCAGCCCAATACAACTAATATGAAATCAACTAATATAGTAACATAAACTTAGTAAATACTTAAAAAAAAATTAATAAACCAATAAAAAAGTATATATAATGTTTGAAAATTATCAAAGGTACAGAGTACCTAATGAATAATGTTAACAAACAAGTCCTACAGGGTACTATTAACAAACTCATCCTCACTCTCAATCTCCTCTCTACTGGAGGATGAAGAATGCACCCAATTTTTGTCGTTGTCGCCTTTAACTAAGTGTCACATTTGCTCCTGTAGTTGCTCAATGTTCAAGGCTAACTTTGATATTTCAGCAATCCATCGTGCCTCGGACTACGCCAAGGCACGTGTCATCTCTGTAATCTGCCATGACATTAAAGCAAGCTGAGCTGAGTCAATGGCAGAGGCACCAGTCGAGGTACCAATGCCCTACAATCTATACTGGAGGGATTATGGATCATTCCTAGATCCCAATCCATATACTATTCCTTTTTGTTTCCCCTAGGCCACTTTGTAGGTCCATGTTTGAGTGGCTTGTCCGGGTGTAAGCTAGATTGGCTGGCCCTAGGAACTTTGAGTTTGGGTGAACTCAATCACCTGCCTCTAAAACTCATCCTGAAAATTAAAAATAAGGGTTAGAATGCATATACATATGTAATAACAGATATATGTTTGTAAATTAATTTTAATAAACTAACATATGTCGTTTGAGCCCTTGGCTCAATTTATACATCTGGATTATATGTCATCTTCTTCTCTTTTATATGTGTCCTCCAAAAACCTTAACTTGAGTTGGATTGCGGCCTAAATCCTTCTCTTGCAAACAAATTAAACACTATAAATAATAATTAATTAATTTTTAATAAACTTTATATATATCTACAAATCAAGTACTATTACTTACCATCTCATGAGCTATCTTCGCAGTGCTCTTTGCACCCATGGTGTGCAAAAAGATACCCTTGACATTGGCCTTGACTTTCTTGGCTTGCGCTGACTTTTTATTGTTTCCCAGTACTCATAATACAACCTCTGAAAAACATCAGGAAGCAACAAATTTGATAGCTTTGTAGTGTCCCTGGTAGCTTTAAGCCACCTGGACAGCGCTGCACTTGACTTTTTCTTGAAAGTCGTGATGATAACTAAGTTGTACTTTCTCCACCTAGATAGTAATTGGATCACAACCTCTCAAAAACTATATGTTTGTTAAATACCTAATTCAATTCATCTCTAATTTTTTAAAAACCACATTAGTTAAGTTTAAACATAATATTAAATCCCCGAACCTTTATTTCTCATATATAACATCAAATTACAATTGTTGATTCTTAATATAATAGTTTTCATTGGAAAATGGTCTCTTCAACATCAAGAAGCAGAATTTGGTTGTCAGAGATAAAAGACAGAGGTCTTGAAATGCACTACTAAGTTCAAATTTTCTTATACTAGTTACTATACTTAAAATTTGGCTACCTTACAATAAAATATTAGTTTTACTTACGTACTTTTAAAAAAACCACAGTAGTTAAATTTGAAAAAAAAATTACATCCCCAGACCTTTGTCTCTCATATCTAACATCAAATCACATTTGTTGATGTTGAAGATACCAGTTTTGCATTGGAAAATAGTCTTTTCAACTTCAAGAAGCGTGATTTCATTGTCAAAGGTGAAAGACATAGGTCCTGAAATGTACTACTACGTTCAAATTTGTTAACACTAGTTGTACTACACTTAAAATTTGGCTACCACCAGAACTTTTCTCTCATATCTAAAATCATATATTACCTAACCTTGCATTTGACTTAGTTGCAATGAAATATTAGTCACCATTCCACTAAAATCGTAAGTAATGAATATTTCTTTATATTTAAAAATATTAATATAGATTGGTATGTTTTGTGCCTCACACCGTCATCCTAGGGATGTATATTTCGATCGAAATTTCTCCTTCTTTTGAAATGATGACACTTCAACGACACCTTTATGTAGTTTGCTCCTCCTGGAGCATTATACCACTTTTTTGTCTTTTTATTTTTCTTACATCTTTAATTTGAACTTAGCTTCATCTTTTCCATTATTTGATTCTTCACATTGCCTCTCCATTTCCTTTAACTTATTTTCCTTAATTATCTCTTTTTCACGAATAATTATTAATTTGTTCTATCTTAACTCATTCCCTCCCAACTTATCCAATTCAATTTATTCCTTCGCAATTTGTACCTATAATTTTACATATCCAAACTAAAACCACAGAGATGTTAATTTTGATATGTCACATTGTAGGTATCCACTATGATACAAAAAATTAAATTAAATAAGATGGGAGGGAATGCATTAGAAATAATAAATAAATAATCCTCTGTAAGAAAATAGATAAATAAGGAGAATCAATTAAAGGACATAGATAGGAAATGTGAAGAACTATATTATGAAAAAATGAAATTAAGTCCAAATTAAAGACGTATGAACACAAATAAAAAGATCTTGAAAGGGTACAATTCTCCAAGAGGAGAAAACAGTGAAAAGAAAAGTTAGGGCCATCAAAGTATCACCGTTTCAAAAGCAGGTGGAATTTTGAGAGGACTATAAATCTCTATGATACTATGGTGTAGGTACAAAATGCACGAATCTAACTCAATATCACTAACTATAAAAGAAAGACATATTCATTTAGTTTAGAGGACTAATAACTATTGTTTCATTGTAACTACTACGTACAAGCTAACTTACATTTGATTAAGTACTCAATAAAGCTAACTATAATGACTCTAAAGGTTATTTTTCCCTTTTCCAAGTACTTTAATTGTCTTGCTCTTCCAATAGTCCTGTTATATCAAACATTGCATAATTGGTTCGGGTATGGGATGAGATTTGATAAAAAAGTTAGACAATTTTGAGTTTAGAAGCCTTTTAGTTCAAAATGAGTAAGTCTAGGGGTCATCCAAAGTTCTGGACCTCGTATCAGAAAACCATCAGCTACATCATCTCTAGATATCAATTTTGGTCTAGTAGGACCTTTATTTCAATTTTAGCCCTTTTGTGGTGATTTTTGGGTCGTTTAATGGGATAAAGTTGAGTTTTTAAGGTCAATGGTTGACTTTGATCAATATTCAATCTTAGAGTGTCCGGATTAAAAATCCAATGATTTTGTTTAATTAAAGTGGTGGAATTTTACCTAGAATGAGGTCTTTTATACTTTCTTTGAGCCTCAGGGATATTTTAGTCATTTTGGTAATTTTAGTTAAAAATGGACCCTTAACAAGTCTTGGGTCAAGGAGACCTTGTACGTGTAACGTGATGATTACATGAGTCCAGAACGTCAAAAAATAGTATTGTTGCATATATGATTTATAGTCACGGTATTCTGAGCAAATCTTAGGGGTCCATCCGGGTTAAATTTGTTGTTGTGATTTGTTGTTTTAGTTGTTGTTGTAATAGTTGTTTGGCCTTCATTGCAATTGCGCAGCGGAGGCTGAATTTATTTTACAATGTGATTTCCTGGCCTTGGACCGTGATTGCGAGGGTCTAATTCATTAAAGGACTAAATCATGTGGTATAGTGTTGCGATCACATAGTATGCACTATTCACTTGGGCGACCTTAAAATAGAAAGTTGCATAATTTTTTTCATTTTCTCATTTAAACTCACATAAAAAACCCATCTTAAGCGAACTTGATCAAAGATTTTCAAAAGCATCAATTGGGTAAGTTCCTTAATCACTATGACATCGATTTCACTTTACTTTAACATGATTTTTAAACCAAATGTCATGGTTTTATACCCCCAAAATAGTGAGTTAAGTATGAAACTCGAAAATGATTAAAACTTAAGATTTTTGTAAAAACAGATTGGTTCTTCTATGAAGCTTAAGATTTAGCATTCCATAGTGATGGTTAATATTATTTTACGATCAAAATTTGATCTTGACTTTGTGGGTTCGAGGTTAGTTTTTGCATTTACCCTTGATTATTTGAATTTTGTATTCATTAATGAATATTTCCTTGTATTTCTTGCTTGGGTATTAGACATCGCTCGGTTGGAGGCTAATCGAAAGGGAAAAGCACATGAGTATCTCAGTTCTTCAAAATTAGGGCGAGTTGAGGCTTATATGAATTTCTATAAATTGTTAATAATTTCTTGCTAATTACTTTATCATTTGGGGTGACATGGGTGATTTGGGATTACTATCATTTATCATGTTGGGACCAGAAATGGGCTAGTTGAAATAATGTGAATACACGGTGAAACTGTTGGCTTACATGTATACTTGATTGTGTTGTAAATGGTTGGATTGACACTTGTATTGCAAGTAAGATGACTTGGTGTAGAATTCAGGGTTTATTTACATACTTGACAGGGAAAATTCCCTTGATATACTATTGGTAACTTTGTAACAGAAATTGGTCACTTGTAGGGTTAGACATAAAGTGGAGATGTTGACAAGCCTGAATTTATAAGAAATAAAGCCATATAATGTCAATGTATTTGTTGATACTATAAAAATGATTTGCCTTATTCATATGGGAGAATACTTGTTGAAATTGTCAAGCCGCCTTAATTTCATTTGAAGTGTGGTATCTTGTTCACCTTATTATTATTATTGGTCCAAGTGTGGTAACTTGTTTGCACTATTGTTGCTATCATTCAAGGTATAGTAACTTTCTTAGACTATATCTTATTATTATAAGTATGGAAACTCGTTCACACTATCAAACCTACCATTTAAGTGTAGGAACTTGCTCACACTTGGAATTTATTAAGGTAAGTAAAGTAACCTATGCACACTGATGATGTTTTTCTTATAATTATGGTAACTTTCTCACTTTATTTTTATCTATTTCTTTAAGTGTGGTAACTTGTTCACTCTATTGATATTCATTGTGGTAACCTTCTCATACATGATTGCTTTTTATACTTTGGTCATATTAAGAACTTTAGAGGACTTGGGATTATCAATACTTGTTGACGTCTTATCAGTGGTATTAGATGAAAATAGGGGAAATGATCAGGGAGTATGTGTAAAATTGATATCTATAGATAGTGATTGGGCTATTGTATTAGATTATAAACTGTTGTTGGTCTGTTGTATACGAACTTCTTGCAGGTTGTGACTGATTGGGATATTATGAGTTGTTTTCACTTTATAGTTAGCCAACCGATAACACAACTGAGTATCATTATTTTATACTCACTCTTGCTTTTTCTGCACTTTTGTGAAAGTTCAAGGCCTTAGATTCAGTTACCTCTTCCTTCTACTCATCCAGGCTTCATTCGAGATATTCCAAGGTAGTTGCCTGTCCATTTAGCAGTCATATGATATCTCCTATCATTTACTTTTTTGTATCTTTACTTATTAGAGATACTGAAAGACTTGAGACTTGTATAAACTCTAGTTTAGTGGATATGTATATTGTCACCTGGTTTTGGGCATCTTATTGTTGACTTTCGTACTTCCTTTGGTTTTATCCATTAGTATTTGTCATACTTCTTATTTTCCACTATAAATTGTATGTTATTTTACATTACACCGTGAATTTTATTGACCTACTGGGTCGGGAAGATACCTGCCATCATGCCTGGATTTTGGGGCATGACACTAACTTAAATATCGACCAAGTATGTTAAACTTAAAATTTATTTGTGATCAACTAACCTCAAGTTCACAAATACTCAACTTCGCAAGTCCATCCTAAAATGAACTTCACATTTTCTGACTTGTGATCACCTTCAAGTTCAACAAATTCAACTAAACTCAAGTTGAAAAGTATTCAACATCACAATTTCAACTTAAAACAACATTGTAGTTCAGAAACTAACTATGAGCTGACCTATATCTCACTGAGTATGAGTTGTATATTTTTGGTTAATAAGTTTAACTTCACCCTAAAATGAACTTCACATTTTTCTAAACTCCAAGTTCATTTATAATCACCTTCAACTTTATGACATTCAACTAAGCTACTTAAGTTAACAAGTACTCAATTGCACAAGTTCAACCTAAAAAAATATTAAAGTCCATAAGCTAACTAAGAGCTATCTTATATTTGGCTAAGTATGGGTTGTCTTTTTTCGGTTAAGTGTAAGTTCACAACTTCATCCTACAATAAACTTCATATTTTTCTAATCTTAAATATTTCTAATCACCTTTCAAGTTCACCAAATTCAACTAAACTACTTACGTTTATAAGTATTCAACTTCATAAATTCGATATAAAGTAACATTAAAGTCCATAAGCTAACTATGAGCTAACTTATATTTGGCTAAGTATAAGTTGTATTTTTTCGGCTAAGTGTAAGTTCACAACTTCACCCTAAAATCAGCTTCACAATAATACATGCTCGCCAAACACAAAAAAACAACAGTCTATTGGACCTACGGCCACCAACTAAGTTGGGGGAAAGCTACTAAGCTCAGTCACAAGTTTAGTCCCCTCTTAACCAAACTAGGGTCCACAGTCCAACATACACCAAGTGGAAACCTAACTTGAAATAAACTAATAATGTAATAAGCAATATTAACTAGTTTGAAACCACAATTCAACAATTCAAACACACCTACTTCAAGTTTACTAAATTTAGCTAAAGTCAAGTTCAGAAGTACTCAATTTCACAATTTCAACAGAAAAAGTTTTTAAAGTCCACAAACTAATAGTTGTTCAATAACTATGAGCTAATTTGTATTTTGGCTAAGTAAATTTATATTTTGGCTAAGTAAATTTATATTTTGGCTAAGTATGAGTTGTATACTTTCACAAGTTGTATAATCAAATTCAAGTTTACTAAATTTAACAAAAGTCAAGTTCAAGCTAAGAAATTCACAACTCAAGTTCATGAATTCAACCTAAAATGAACTTCATTTAGATAAACTAAAAGTTCATATGTAATCAAATTCAAGTGACCATATTATTCATAAACTAACAACTTGCACTTATCGACAACCTAAAATCATTCACAAACTAACAATCTAAATATAGCCACAATCTAAAACCATTCACAAATTTATTACAATGTGCACTGAGCCACAACCTAAAATAGTTCGCTAACTAAGAAATCACAATGTAAAACAAAAATAACATAACTAAAATAAATAATATAATAGCTAAAAAAGTAAAAACCTTGATAATTTTTTTTCAAAAATATTAACCTTAAATAGAAATGGAAGAGAAGTGTATAAATGTAGTGGTGGGGGTTATTAATGGTGGCTAGGGAGGAGGAATCATATAGATATAGTAGTGTGGGGAACGGGGAGGTGGGGCAATTCGAGAGAGAAAAGAGAAGGGGTCGGGGTAAGAGAGAAGCGAGAAGAAAGAAAATGGGGAAAAGTTAGGGTTGGGTTGGATCGTGTTATACTAAATAAAAAATCGACGGACATCGTGATTTTTTCTAATGCTTTTGCATTCTAAAAAGAACGAAGTGACAAAAACACACTGTCTGCCATTTTTATGATTTTTTTAGTTTTATTTTAATAAGCAACAGACCTAGTGGTTTATGTATGTCGCTTTTATTAAGAAAAGTTAAAAGTTATATATAAATGTTTTAGGAAAAAATCTGCGAAAAAATAAAGGGAAAAGCTACACTATCCGTCGCTTTTGTAAAAAAAATTAAAAATGAAAAAAATCTATATAAACGACGGCCTGCGTCGTTTAGTCCGCCTTTTTTTGATGCATCATTTTTTTAAACATTTTTAGTAGTGTTTGGTCAAGTAAAGAAGAGAAGCTCCCACATGCTCCTATATTTAATTGTTATATTTCATCTGTCATTTGTATCATGATTTATTAGTACATCTTTCAAAAATAAGATTCAAGAATATTATATTGCCGCCTTAAGTATGATGATGATACCTTGAGTCTCAAAATATTATTCATGAATTTTTTAGTTAGTCTCACTTTTTTAGCCAAAGATATTATCATTATTACCGTCATTATATGTATATGCGCCTGCATATCAGTATATTCGACATACTGAACATATTTGTACTGATATTTAGATTTTGGAGTACAGAAATAGTGATCTAGTTACCAGGCTTTCGATAACTTTCGAGTATCAGGGACAATGATGAGTCTCCTTTTTTTGGAGACATGCTTCTGACTTCAGTTCCAGACTTTTTATTTTTTATTTATTTTGGTTCAGTTTATTTGGAGTTACTAAGGGCATGTCCCTTCACTCTTCAGAAAGTTTTATTAGATGGTTTTCAAACATAAGACTTAGTTCAATTCATATTTTCTCAGTATTCGCCTCTTTGGGCTTGTGACTTGATTTACTGAATTATTTTAGTATATAGTTCAAACAGTTTATCCTATTATAGTATACTTCCACAACATATTTATTTCATGAGTCATAATGTATTCATGGTCCAAGTGTTAGCTTGGGGCCACTTGTGACTCCCGAGCACCACATTACATCCACGGAGTAGTCTCAGGGCCTGGCAAGCTTAGTATCAGAGCTCTATGTTCAAGAATTCTAGGATGTCTAAAAACCGTGTTCCATAGAATCTTCTTTATGGTGTGAAGCTCGCCACACTTATAAAGGAGAGGCTATAGGGCGTTTAGTAAAGAGTCTCCCTTTTTTTTTAATTTGTGCAATAAATTTTAACTCTATGTATTCAAATCTAACTTGTGCTTTACACGTATATTTTAGATAATGCCTCCAAAGGGATCCTCTGCTCAGTATACCACCAAAAAAAGTGAGACCAACTCTACTCCTACAGTCCCTACTCATGTCATGCAAACTTACTGCAGAAATCCTATTAATCCCTAGGCAAATGCTCCTCAAAACCCAATTTCACCTCCTCCTGCTCCAGCTACCAGGACGAGAGGCACCAATGCACCCGAATCTCATCCTTCTAGCACTGAGGAAACTAATAATGAGCTCGTAGAGCTATTGGTATGCTAACCCAATTAGTCGCAGTTTACTCTTCTCAGCAGATCCAAACAACTAGTCACCCCATTTCCTAATGCTCTTTTGATATTACAAGGGTTTGTGAGTTCTTACGGATGACCCCTCCAATATTCAACAGGTCCAAGGTTAATGAGGACCCATAGAAATTTATAGATGTTTCATT
This sequence comes from Withania somnifera, assembly GCA_039654485.1. Taxonomy (NCBI): domain Eukaryota; kingdom Viridiplantae; phylum Streptophyta; class Magnoliopsida; order Solanales; family Solanaceae; genus Withania; species Withania somnifera. The sequence goes on along the minus strand of JBDJHY010146601.1, from coordinate 2,772 downwards.
GAAGATTTTTCGAGTAATGAATGTGGACTCAATTGAAGGAGTTGAGTGTTGCGTCCAAACACACACACAAGTGTAACAAGTAATATAGTGGCTTATGTGAGCTAGATGTCAAACCCACGAGGACTTGTATTAACTTTTTAATTGGATTAAACTAATTCTTAACTATTATTTAAGAGGAGAGTTTGGAGAGATATAATTGGGAATGTAATTAAACTAAGAATGATAAAATTAACTAATGGACAATTAATATAAAGAAGAATATATTTTTATTATAATTAATAAATGAATCGAACTAGGGTTGTGGGTTTTCTAGCAATCATATTTAATTAATTAACTTAAATTATCTAATATGTTGGTTTCAAGGTTTAATATACGAGTAGGGAATGATCATCATCTAATCACTATCTATACAAATCCCCCAACTACTTCGATCGACACGTGTTGTGATAATTTAGTTTAGATGCATTATAGTTATCTTCCCGTAACGAACCAATAGAGGCAAACTAAGTACATGATTATGTCTTAGTTGCGAATCATACTCAATTATCCAACCTTGGTATAATCTATATATGAACTCACTCCTTATGTTTCTCGTTCTACCCTTTAGATTCCCGATTAGTTCACTTTCAGGTTTGTAAGTTTATCTTAATGGTCGCGAAGTACTAAGATATTATGCATAGAAACCTAAGACCAATTATACGATAATTGTTGTAAATTAAATAGTATATAAATAAATAATCATCTTGCTAGTTTATACCAAAATACTAGAACAAGAAGAATTAACTCCACATAGACATGGGATAATCACCACAAATCATTCAAAGAAGAACATAAAAATATATAAATAAAAGAGAAGAAAAGTGTATGCAATTATTTTCCAATCTCCACGACGGCTCCAAGATTTTGCCCTAGATTAAAAGTCTTCTAAAACTATTATTTACAATTTTAAACTCAAAATGATATCTATCCTAAAATAATATATAGCCTCTAAAATAAAATCTGCCTTAAAATAATATATCCCTTTGTTGTACAAAATAGGATATTTATAGGTGTAGGAAATAACCCAAAATAAAATAAGCAAGTCCAAAAAGGACTTGGAAACGAATAGCTGCAAGGAAATATCGGCGCCCAGCATTATCTATTTCCAATTTCAATTTGCAATTTACATTTGATTATTATATTATTATATTCTTATGAAATATAATATTAACTTTATTCAATTAAGCTGGCTGTTTGAAATTTCTTTAGTAATCTTTCATATTTAATTCGTTTGGGCTCCAAACTTCTTCCTTTTTATGTCAAATAATTCCTACACCATAATATACCATATTAGCACAATATAGAATATTTATTATTCAAGAAACAGATACTAATATTAAGCTATGAGACAAATAGTGGCTAAATATGTACTATTTTGGCCTCATATCAGTAGTTATACAAACAATGATTTCCCGCACCTTGATTGATTTTCAAAGTACAGAAAAGTATTATAACAAATGGCATGTTGTCAAGAATAGTTTTTATTTTTCCATTTCTTTTATCTCTCTAGCTTGTTTGTGAGTCATTGATTGAGTTCGGAAACTTTGGGTTGACAAGTTCCATAAGATTGCTACATACAAATGGAAATACAACCTATAGTGTCACAAGAATCATGTTGCATCTTTTGACAGTGAGAGGTTTATTTGGTGGGCAGCCTTACGACGATCCGAAATGTCATTTGAAAAAATTATGGAGGTTGGCCCTTTGCTATAACCAAAATCACACAGGAGTCTACCCGTCTTCAACTCGTTTCCTTTTTATTAAATAGAGATGCCATTAAGGTCAATAATTAAATACCCTTAAATAGGAAGGAGAAACCAAAAGGTACTCCACTTTTTACTATTGGTCTCCCAACTTTTCCACAAAGGTTGAAGAATTATAAATAAAAATATCACCTCAAAAGTTTATATAAATGCTGAAAAATAAAACTCTTATTGTCCTATTCCTTGATATGATCTTGCATATGCTTGGATATTTGAAGTTTATAAAGAAAGTAGTGATAAAAAATAGGATAGGTTGTGATGAATTGATTATGATGTCGTATTATGGTGAGATCACTTCCGCTATATCAAAGCTAAATAAAGAGGATCTGGGAGCATTCACAATTTCTTATGGATTGGCTCATTTGCCGTTGAGAAAAAATTGTCTTACTTTAAAATATTTAAAGCCTTGGAACTTGCCATACTTGTTCCCACAACTATGAGACTCCTAATGGATGATCATACAACAAAGAGATGGTGGGTATTTACTATGCTGTTGATGTGAAGGTTGGAGACTTTGTTTTCCCAACTGAGTTAGTTATTAATGGTGTTGTTAATGTGGGTATTTACTATGCTGTTAATGGTGCTTGATTGTGTGGTTAATTGTGATGTCCCAACTATATTGGGAAGACCCTTCTGGGATATTGGAAGAGCATTAGTTTGTGTGAAGCATGGTGAATTGAGGTTTTTCCTCAACGATGAGGAAGAAAAATTCAACATCTAGAAATTAACAAAGAATAGGAAAGAGGTGAAGAGTGGTAACATTAACAAAAGAATACAAATACCATTGTTTGAAAAGAGAAATAGAAAGAATAAAAGGATACAAAAGATTAGAGGCTAACAGTAGAATGAGAACCCTTAAATCCTAAATCAATACAAAGAACCTATATATAGGCTAGACTAAACTAAATAAGGAAAAGACTAAATAAGGAAAAGACTATACTACCCTCACAAAACATAATAACTATTTTAA
>JBDJHY010146590.1:0-13005 GCA_039654485.1 Withania somnifera | reverse complement strand
TGGTGTGCGAACTACACATTGACTTCCAGGACCACTGGTCTATTGTGCGAATTGCACAATTAATTGTGCGGTCGCACAATTCAATGTGAGAACCGCATTCCAAACCAGTAGGTCCACTGCACTGCTCATTTTGATAAATTGGGAATATCTCCCTACTCCGAACTCTAAATGACACGCGGTTTGTTGAGTTGGATTCTAGACTCAAAGACCTTTCTGTGGATAGTATTGAAGGTTACCTATGTATGAAGAAACCTCAAAATGAGCAAATTAAGAAAGGTCTTGAACTCAACTTTGGTTCTATGAGTTGTTTATGAACTCTAATAACTTTCACACTTACAATATACTTAGTTAGGAATTATAATAACTTTTAATTAAGTTTAATCAAATAGGTTTCAAACTTAATCTCGAGCATAAAACGGTTCAAACATTAGAAAATTTTGGGGTGTTACAGAAAAGGGTTTCAAGGACTCAATTACATCATCAATCTTTGTAAAAAAGGTTTCAAACAAGTATGTAGGACTTTAACAAGAGTTGGATTCCACCCTTGTGTTCAATATCTCTTAGTTTCAGTTTCAAGTATCAAATTTAAATTCTAGTGTTTATCCCAATTATCTCTATATGATAGTTATGTCTCCTCAAACATTCAATAATGATTATTAATAATATTTTATGGTATTTAGAAGTTCATTTTTTAATTTAAACATCCTATTTAGTTGAAGTCATATTTATGTTAGTACGTTATATGACTAAGGTTTCATATATAATTTCATAAAACTCAAAGTTGAATCATGATACATGATCAGTATTCATAAATATTTAAGCTTTCACGATTAAATTATGTGTTGTTGTAAGTGTTGTATTTTTTATGAATATTACTTGGCTTTAAAATATTTTGAGTCTATTTAAAAGTTAGTAAGAAAATCTTGATGTTTTGGCTTAATGAGTATTTAATCCTAGTTCAGAGTAAATATTCTTTCAAGGATGTTTTAATTACCTAAATAACAGGTTCATAAAGGATGATTATGTTTTATTAAGTAATTAGAACATCGCCTTTATGAAAGATTTTTTTCCCTAAGAAGTTAAGATGATTTTAGTAAGTCGGTTGGTAGTATAAAATGCTTACCACTGATCAAGATGAGAAGTGTTTATTAGTTTTTTCAGTTTTTGGAGTAGTATTAGTACCGAGAGGATTTGGGTATGAGAACTTTTATCCCATTACCTGCATTGACAACCATAAGAAGGATTTTTATGGCATAAAGAATCTTATTTGGATTGTTTTAATGGACCCATTAGGAAATTATGCCCTATAACATATCATGATATAGGGAGACTTCTCATCATGGGATTACATATTGTAGTCTGTAGTTAAATTCATGGATTATTTTGGTTATAAAACCTACCATTATTGTTCACCGATCAGTATACAAAGGGTTTTGATAAGATTTTAACAAAGCATTTATTTACCTTATTAAAACTAACGAGTTTAAGATATTTACTGAGTTTTTTGCAAACTCTTGAGAGTTGAAATTTCTTTTATAAACTGAATAATATATCATGTTGAGATCATATCTCAAATCCATAATTGTTCATGTATTTATATCAGTATTTCACAACTTAATTTTAGACTCAAATCAGACAGGTGTTCAGTTTAAGTCCAAATTGTGGTTTTTATAGTTAAACGATGATCACATTAACTCTACTAATGATTCCATATTTATGATGAGTTATTAAACCTTTTATCATGCATCACTGTCTCAATATAGTAGTGTTCGATTCATCTTAAGTCAATGTAGTGGTGTTTAGTTTAGCTTATGCCAGAAAAGTGGTGTTTAGTTAAGCTTTATCCCACATAGTATTGTTTAGAAATCATTAATTTATTTTATGAATGCATTTGCATTCCTACATACACATTGATTTCAAATATACTGGCACAGACTTTTTCCTACACTCACCCTGTAGATTCAGAAGTCCCTTACCAACTTATGAATTTGTAGACTCAATAGGTATCAGTCAGATGGTGATCAAATCTCGTGTTCTGAGGACATTATGTTAACATTTTATTATTCTATTTTATTTTTACTTTCTTTTTAAGTTGTTTAGATTTAGTTGGGGGGTCTATCCCAACAGCTCTGTTATTAGTGGAGGCTTCAAAGATAGTTAGTTAATAGTCGCAGTAACTTTTAACAAATTTTATTCTTTATGTCAAATGTTTATGTAACTCCTTACACATATAAAGAGTTTAACTATGTTTACACATCCACAATATTTTATTTTTGTATGTTTCATGAATCATGCCAGTCCAAGTGGGTTTCAATACTTGTTATATCTGGAGTGTACACTTGGGGCATGAGAAACTCTATATTATTGAATAGAGTTTAAGTGTCCTAGGGAGTCTATAAAGCCATGTATTTTAGAGTCTTTCTTGTGTGTATATTGTGCACCACCATTATAATTAGGAGGCTACAGGATATTTAAGACAATTTTCCTTTCATTGGTACTCTAAATTGTCCGATAGAGAAGTCCCCCTAAGAAAATAAACATTTTAATGTGATGCTCAAATTCTTCCAAATGTGCCTCATATTTGAGGTGGTAGAATTAGTTGATTTATATCGCCATCAATATGTCTCTAATAAATAGATCCAATTTCAATTTTCACTAGTTTCTAGGATGACCCCACTAGCGGAGTTAATTCGACTATTTGAAGGACTAATTCTTGTTTTCATGAATCGTGAAAGTATTATACACTCCCATATTCCTTTAAAATCTTAGGTAGATGAGACCTTTTAGGGGAACTATGTCTTAAATTGTTACATAGTAATGTCACTTGAAGAGAGGGTTTCATCTGGGATGTTTTCAGATAAATCCTTAGGTTCTAGAATGATCCTAGAGCTAGAACTATAAGGTTATAAGTGTAGAAGTCATAGTGGGAGTAGTTGGTTATAAATTTATGTAGATAGAGTCATGTGATTATTCGGTGAGTAGTCGGATGGTCAATTTTGAAATGTTGAATAAGGATATAACTTAGTACAAATTTCATGGTAGTAGGTGGAGAAGAAGTCGATGGTTAGGAGAAATTCGATTATGTTTTGAGTAAGGTAGGAGTATATGATGGAAAGTTATTGTTTTATTGAGACAAAGGATAGGAAATAAGCAAGAGGTAAGAAAGTCAGGAATTGGTAGGTTTAGGCTATACTTGTGGTTTTTTTGAGGGGAACTTATAGGATCCATGAGGTTTTAAATCCATCTTTAAAAGGTGATTTGTAAGGAACAAATTAAGTATAGGACGTTCGTTGGTAGGCTTGAACCTGATAGAGCTGGTGGTTGAGATTGAATATGTTGCTGTTGACTCTGACAAGGCTAGTGTAACCCTTACTTATGATTTAGTAGTATTAAGACCAAGTAGTGATGGAAGGACATGTGCTACCCGTGTTTAGCATTCAATAGTAAGATTGAACTCTAGATGATTAAAATAGTGAGAGGAATTGTAGCATGTGGGTGGATAAAGAATTGGATGTGTTATGTTAGTAAGATGGAATGAGTGTTAAACTTTCTATGATAGCCTTAGAGGAAAAACAGTAAAGTTATGAGTTATTTCATAGGAGACTCTTAGAAAGGATTTAAGTATCTATGATAATAATATTTAAAGGAAATTTTAGCATTCATAGGCATGGTGACTGCCTGACCCTACAGAGTGGATTAGTGGTATCCTAATTTAGAGAAGAAATATCTAGACTTAGAATTTTATACCTTTGACCTAGGGGGAGAAGGTAAGATGATGAACCAAGTAGAGTCTTGAGACTCAACAAGTAAGTAGTCCCAACATTGAGCTATGATCAGATAGTGACCTATTCTTATCCATTATTGTCACAAACCAAACTCAGGTCCTGATGGCATCTATCTTTTCCACCATGATAGGTCAGCTAAAACTAACCATAATAAAATAAGAAGAACAATATTATACGGAAGTAAATAATGTAATAAAACTATTAAAGAGGAAATATATATGAACGACACCCCAAAACCCGGTTTCCACTGTATACAAGCTACTATATAATTTATACTATGATTTATTGTCTGAAAAAGGCCTTTAGTAAGTAAAGACATCCTAGAAATCAAAATATAATAGAAATCCTTAGCAATAACTCATAAGATAGTTAGCTACCTCAAAAATATTCATAATGCTCCTAGACTGAAGATGGAAAATCCATCATGAAGTTCTAGGCACTGCACCTGTACAGAAGTGCAACAAATCAAGGAGTGAGTACAAAACCACAATACTCGGTAGCATTCTTGGCTGGTCTAAATATAAAGAGATGACGAAAATCCTAACATCGAACCAAACCATGATACTAAAACCTATACCAGTTTACATATTTAGCATCCCAACAAACAATACATGACCAAAATACAAAAAAATCTGAACAACTATCCAACACTCACATTACGAAACACATATGATATTCTCAAATTAAAACAAGTATCAGCAGAAGTCTGAAATCATCCTTAGAAACCAAATAATTACAATTCACCAATAAGTAACAATTATCCTCAAGTTATCACCAAGCATAAAACAATCTCAACTAATCAGTCAAATAGACGAATCAATCAACGTCATATGTTAAAGTAAATGCAATGTATAACGTAAGTGATCATGATGAATGTCTTTCCTACGTACCCATGGGGGTGCACCCATCCGAAACCACTTTCTCTTGAACCAAATCATCACCCAGAACTATTTCCCTTTGGATTTACTAGATCACTAGCCTGAACCATATCCCTTTTGCTTTATCAAATCAATATATTCAGAATCCCAAAAATCAAGTTCCATCCTCAAATGTTATCAAGTAAATCACCCAAATGAAATCATGGAATATGCACAACATGCATAACTTTATTAGTGTATGTTTCTCATCCTTAGCTTCTTTATCATTGTTGTCATAAATAGACTTTGGCCCATCTTTAAACACTAGCCAAGATTGATAATCGATAGATTGAATATAAGTTTCATTCTATTGAAACAAGTGGCTTGGATATTGACAATCCTTCTTGAAATATGTCTTCACCTATTTAATCTCTTGCTATGAATATTTTCTCACTTGTTGTTAACAGATGAATTTGAGAACTTTCTCTAATACCAGTTGGAAGTACAAGAAGGGGGTGAATTGCAGATTTTTCTTTTCCATTAGTCGACTACCTTGCAGATTCATTCAAATATTATTGTAGTTTGATAGATATACAACATAACAATATTGCAGAAACATAAATGTACACACAATATTTTTGTACTGGTTGGGCGTTGCAACTCAAAACTTGGGTCATGATGGTGTCTATAAAATCCCATAATTAGATAAGCCAGGGGAGTAGCAAACTACAGGATGCACCGTAGAAACATAACAACACAAGCTAAAAGGAGAAGGTGAGAAGGGAAATACAAAAAGAAACCACAACCATCCCAAAACCTAGAATAAGTGGTACTGGAAACATCTAAATACAAAACAAAATGATCTTTACACTATACAAACAAGTTGTCTTTGAGTAAAGAAAGACAAGGCTACTATTGATGGAGACGGGAAGCCCTTATACCATGCTCGATGTGGTCTCCGAAGATTCCCAAAACACATCGATATGAGCATTATCGTCAAAGATTATCCGTACTAAGACCTGCATCACGAAAAAGATGCAGAAGTTTAGTATGAGTACTAAAACAATGGATACCCAATAGGTATCGTAGTCCAGCCAAGAATGCATGGGATATAAGTAATAAGACAACGATATCTAAACAATAGGTCATATAAAAAGGGAAGAAGAAGTGAAAAGAAAATGTAACTATCTAATAGGAAGGAAACCACAAGACGCTAACGAAACAAAAGATAATGAGCAGGACCACCAGGAAAAGAACACGCCCTTAGGATATTAGCTAAGCGGTGAAGAAAGAGGATACACAACTAAACTATTGAGCTTAAGCAAGCTAACCGAAGTTATCAAGCATGACTAAACAAATAAGTATAGGAAAGTAAACAAACTATCCAAGAGGCATAGAGCATAACAAATAAGCCTGAGATGAAGTTCTACCATGAAACAAACAAGGAGAAGAACTAAACCAATGACAATGGACACATACCTTGACCTCTTGCATGATAACCAGCAAAAAAAAAAAGTCTAGTTGAAACCAATGGAACTAAGGAAAGAAAGGTAAGTGCTCTATAAGAAAATATAGTAAGGAAGTAGTAAGCTCAATAGAGATATGACATAAAAAATCCTACCTGACACTCCACCCCAATGGTAAAGATAAAAAAACTTCAAAGGAACCCAGCGTTACTTCCCCCATAGCCTGAGGGTTACAACCAAGCGTGAAGAATGCAATGCAAGAGGGAATTAATAAATGTAAATCAATGGCAATCTTAAACATTTCCTAGAATATTATCTACTAAGGAGGGACTCATGTGAGACATCTCATTATACCTCTACTCCCTATGTATCCTCTCTCCCGAGGTGAGCATCGTTCCCTCCGCATAACAACCCAAGATGGCAGGGCCCTTGGAGGGAATCATCCCATATGCAAAAACCCCATAAAATCCATTCATGACCTAGCTATTAGGGCAAGAATTCAGGTTTGGCTCGTATATGATAGCTCAGTAGAGAGCTCAACTCCCACTGCGTAGGCATTTTCAAAAAATACGGTGATAGTTTAAGAAAGTAGGATCAAATATTGTGAGAAAATAGCTCCATACTACAAAAAATTATGGAAGGTATAAATATGAAATATAAAACACTTTTCCTAATTATTACTCTGATGAAAACCAAGTAATACTAGTAACGGGCACCAATGCCTAAGTTTATTTTAAAAACATCAATGCGTGCTCCCGACACGGAATAAATCAATAGACTAGAACGACCTAAATCCACCAACTAGAAATTGAGGGATAGCTTCAAGGGTCTAACCTCTAAGTTAATAACTTCCCAACTAAGCTATGGTATAGATCCTCGAGTGATTATCAAAAGGTCCTAATACTTCCTAAAAGACACCTAACATAGGCCAAGGTCAACATCCATAACAGGGATAAGTACGGGGATAACATAACTTTATATCATTATACAACTCACTCATGGACCTAAACAGGTCTAGGATACACTACACAGGATTAAGAACATACAGAATAGGAATAAGAATCATCCAGATAGTAAAAGAGATCAAGGAGATCATAGTAGAAGGATTGTTACCCAACAAATTCATCTAGGGTCCAAGGACCCACCATATGTGCTACAGGTAAATCTCATGGTTTAAAACTATAATACAAGGCCAACTATGGGATACCAAGAAAGAGCAGGGATGATAATCTAATCATAATAAGGCTTGCAAGCTGCCTGCAGGGCGATAATTAAATAATAATAGGGATCAATAATAAAATGATGGAGTATATGAATAAATGACAAGGTCAGGGGATACCATACCTAATAATCGACTCCCCATGCTAGTAAATCTAAATCCAAGTACCACATACTAGCACAGTCTAAAAGAAAGGAAATTTTTAACCTACCGAGATGCCGACCAAGATATCCTTACATGGATCTGAAAGCCTAAACTTTACCAACATGCCAAAACCAGTCTGAAACTATTGAATTTATAATACATGTTAAAACATAAAGAATGGTACCCATATTGCTATATAAAATCTCGAATCAAATTTTGGGCTAAAAATAAGCATATTGGCTTAGAACACAAAACATAGAGTAAAAATTATTAGTGTGTAGGGATCAGCTGAAGGAATGGATGGTTCAATTTTTAGGCTCAATCAGACAAGAAATGAGCCACAAAAGTTAAGAAATGTAAACCTTTACAATAAATAAAATATACTACAATAATGCAAACTTTACATCGATAATTGTTGTATAAAGGATTCCACAATATTTTGAAATGTCCAAGAAAAAATTAGCACTTTGTATCACCAAATATAGAGCTCCACAAAGCTTTTATGGAGTTTTGAATTTTAGAAACAAAGATGGAAAATAAGGAGGAAGACGACCCCTTTTATAGGTCGCATAGTCGTAGGGGCTGCCAATGAGATGCTTGGCAGAGGGAGCAAGGGAGACCAGGGCCTAGGGGCATACCATGGGGTGCAGGTTTTGGTTCAATGGATTAGGACAAAGCTCGGTGGGGAGACCCTATAGTATATCAACTATAAAACTTCAAGAAGCCCTAGAGAATGCATCTAGAGTCCAATGAATGCCAAGCAAATATGGAATCTTCATGTAAGCGACATCCTAAATCCAATGGAATGTTTGAACCAAAATATAGCTAAAAATAAGACTACCAAATAATATTAAGAAAGCTTAAGGCCAATTGAACCTCTAAAATGGGTTCGTTTACCCTGGGAAGCATAGAGTAACCCTACAACCCAAATTTAATATTCTGAAGCTGATGGAAGTGTACGAACTTTGATCAGATGCTCTGATCTTCAAAATCTAATCAAATTCAAGCCTCCAAATCCAAATGAACCGAATTTCAAAAAACCATATCAAAATGTAAACGAAACACCAATGACTTGAACCAAAGGTCCTATTAGAAAAAATTACAAATTTAGGAGCTAATGAAACTATTAGTATCTGATTTTTAGAGTTTAAATGTTGTAACTTGTCTTATAAGGTAATTTTTGTTGACATTTTGTTATCAGAGATGAGTAAAGATGAAGAGGAATAGGGTTTTTTTAAAGAGATGATAGGAAAATGAAACAACTCATTGATTTGAGAATTTAAGAGGTGCGATAATAAATGTTGGAGTGAATAGATGCCTAGAGAATAGGAGAAGTCATGCGCACAAATTATCAAATTAATTTGAAGAATCCCAAGAAATATTGAAAACAAATGTCATTTATTAAGTCGGCTAAGCTTATCTCATAAAATTATCATAAGTCCTTGAAAAATTTAATTTTCATCACCTAAGAATCACATAATATACTTAAGAGATTGTGACAAGATCAATTTTTGTATTATTTTTATTCATCTTCCAAAAAGAAAGGAGCACACTAATTATATAGTAAAGAGATCGTCGTTTGAATCTGGTCTTACTATAGATGATATTTACATATTTAAAGGCTTTGCTAAAACAATCATACGCTTAGTTTCTTGCTCCTCTTTTAGGTAGTCGACTATTTTTAGTTTTGAAGAGATAGTTTTCAACTTCATGCGTTTGATCAATTTGAATTCTCTCTGTCTGAAATGTCCCTGCAATGTAGTAGACAACTACATTCTCTTGGGAAATTAAGTGTTTGTTAGTCCTTCATGGTTAACGTTGTAGTTATTATTGATTTCTATTTTTGGGTATCTAGACCTAGATCTTTGAGCATAAACGAGGTTTATAGATAAAGAATTTATGGGCAACAATTCCATAGTAAAAACATAAATGTTGAACACTATTGATTCTTTTATTTTGTAAACTATATTATTTGCATGCTTATGATGAATTTCACCATAAGTGACATTTCTGAATAAATCAAAATTTCTTTCTCTATTTTTCTGAGTTCCTTTTGAGAAAAATTATGTCGTTTATGTTATGTTTGAAAGGCTTTTTATAAGAAATATTTTCTTATAATTTTATTTCTTCTAAAGACCTTTTAGAAACAATATCTTTCAGTTTGGTTTCTAAATCATTTTTATCTTTCTGATATTTTTTGGAGTCATTGTGAATGTTTCGTAGATCAATAATTTCTTGATCCAATCAATTTCTAAAGCGACTATGATCAATGAAATTTAAATAAATTACTTGATTAGTTTCTTCAACTACTATGAAATATATTTTTGAGGGGCTTCCTTGATCGAAATCTGGGGCATCACTCCAACTGCTTAGATCACTTATTTTGATCTTATCAATGGGGGACTCTTTAGGATTTCAATGTTGATATGTCTATCTTTTTTGTAGATCTTTCCTTTTGAAAACCCTGGAAGTCTTTTCAAGGCTCCATTAGATTTGATGATGAAAGTCTCTTTTGTTGTTTCAGAACCATTATACTTTCTACATCTTTGTCTAGATAATCTTTAGATTGGTATAGTGCAAATATTCCTTTTAGGATTAGAATAGAGTTTATCACAATCACAATAGTGAAAGTTCTTCTTATCCTTTTAAAATCCCAAGAGATTTTATTTTTCCTTATTTTCTTCCTTCTTCTCTTTCTTCTAGCATTTCTAGATAGTTTTTCTTATTGATTGAAGTTTCCTTGATAACATATTCTAACATATCCCATATTTCTTTTGCAATTTTTCATGAAGATATTTTATTGTAGTCTTCTTTACTTAAAGAACTGTAAAACAAATGTATTTCTTTGGAATTTTTTTTTGTGCAACACGCATAACTTCGTTAGTGGATGTTTCTCATCCTGATCTTCTTCTATCATTGTTGTTATAAATAGACTTTGGCCAATCTTTAAAGACTAGCCAGGATTCATAATCGATAGATTGAATGTAAGATTTCAGTCTATTGAAGCAAGTGGCTTGGATATTGAAAGTCCTTGAAATATGTCTTAACACATTTGATCACTTGCTATGAATCTTTTCTCAATTTTTATAAAGCAATGAATGTGAGAACTTGCTCTAATACCAGTTGGAAGTACAAGAAGGGGGTGAATTGCAATTTTTTCTTTTCCATTAGTCGACTACTTTGTAGATCCATTCAAATGTTATTGTAGTATGATAAATATACAATATAAAAATAGTGCAGAAAGATAAATGTACAAAAAATACTTTTGTACTAGTTGGGCATTGCAACCCAAAACTCGGGTCATGATGGTGTCTACCAAATCTCACCATTAGACATGCCAGGGAGCAACAAGCAATAGGATGTGCCACAGAAACACAACAACACAAGCTAAGAGGAGAAGGTGAGAAGGGAAATACAGAAAGAAATAACAACCATCCAGAAACTTGGTATTATTGGTATTGGAGGCATCAAAATACAAAAAAGAATGATTTGTACACTATGCAACAACAAATACAAGTTGTCTCAGAGTAAAGCAAGATAAGGCTATTATTTATGGAGAAGGGAAACCCATATACCATGAGCTCAACGTAGTTTCTGATGATTTCCAAAACCCATTGGCATGAACATTATCCTCAAAGATAATCTGCACTAAGACTTGTATTACAAAAGAATACAAAAGTGTAGTATGAGTACCAAAACAATGGGTTCCCAATAGGTATGATAGGCCAACCAGGCATGCATGTGATATAAGTAATAAGACAATGATATCTAAATAACAAGTCATATAAAAGAGAAACAAAAGTAAAAAGGAAACATAACCAGCTAATATGAAGGAAACCACAAGAAGAAGTGAAGCAAAAGATAATGAGATGGACCACAAATAAAAGAATATACACCTGGGTAATTAGCTAAGTGGCGAAGAAAGAGGAGACACAACTAAACTATAGAGATAAAGCAAGCTAACCGAAGATATCAAACATGACTAAACAAATAAGTATAGGAAAGTAAACAAACCAGCCAAGAGGCATAGAGCACAAAAATTAAGCCTGAGATAAAGTTCAACCATGAAACAAAAAATGAGAAGAACTAAACCAATGGCAATGGACACATACCTTGACCTCTTGCGTGATAACCAAAAAACACAAAAGTCTAGTAGAAACCACAGGAACTAAGCAAAGAAAGGTAACTGCGCTACAAGAAAATAAAGCAAGGAAGTAGTAAGGTCAATCAAGATATGACATACAAAATCCTAGCTGACACTCCACCCCAATGGTAAGCATAAAAAGACTTCAAAGGAACCTAACATTACTTCCCCTATGGATTGAGGGATAAAACCAAGCGCAAAAAATGCAATTAAAGAGGGTATTTATGAAATGTAAATTAATGGAAATCATGCACCCTTCCTTGAATATTACCTACTAAGGATGGACCCATGAGAGAAATCTCCGTATACCACTATTCCCTGTGTATCCCCTCCCCCGAGTTGAGAATGGTTCCCTGTATATAGAAGCCCCGGATGGCAGGGCCTATGGAGGGAATCATCCCATATGCAAAAACCTCATAAAAGCCAATCATGACCTAGTCATTAGGGCAAGGATTCCAAAACTCAGGCTCAACTAGTATATGATATCTCAATAGAAAGCTCAACTCCCACAGCACAGGCATTTCCAAAAAAACACAGTGATAGTTTAAGAAAGTAGGATCAGATATTGTGAGAAAATAGCTCTATACTATAAAGAAATTGTGGAAGGTATAAATATGAAGTATAAAACACTTTTCCTAATTATTACTCTGATGAAAACCTAGTAATACTAGTAACGGGTACCAATGCCTAAGTTTATTTTAAAAACATCAATGCATGCTCTTGACACAGAATAAATCAACAGACTAGATCAGCCTAAATCCACCAACTAAAAACTGAGGGATAGCTTCTAAGATCTAACCGCTAAGTTAATCACCTCCCAACTAAGCTATGGTATAGAGCCTCAAGTGATTATAAAAAAGTGCTAATACTGCCCAAAGGACACCCAACATAAGCCAAGGTCCGCACCCATAATAGTGATAAGTACTGGGATAGCATAGCTTTATATCAATATACAACTCACTCATGGACCTAAACCGGTCTAGGATACACCACACTGGGTTAAAAACATGCATAGTAGGCATAAGAATCATCTAGCGAGAAATAAAGATCAAGGAGATTACAGTAGAAAGATTGTTACCCAATAAATCCACCTAGGGTCCAAGGACCAACCATAGGTGCTACAGGTATATCTCAAGGTCTCAAACTATAATACAAGGCCAACTAAGGGATACCAAGAAAGAGTAGGGAAGATAATCTAATCATAATAAGGCCTGCAAACTGCCTGCAGGGTGATAATTGAAAAATAATAGAGCTTAATGAATAAAATAATAGAGTATAAGAATAAATGACAAGGTCAGGGGAAACCATACCTAACAAAAGACTCCCTATGCTAGGTAATCTCATCACAAGTACCACATATGAGCACAGTCTAGGAGAAAGGAAATTTTTA
>JBDJHY010146572.1:0-13006 GCA_039654485.1 Withania somnifera | reverse complement strand
AAACAGATAATTCAAATAAACATTTGAAGAAGTAGCCAAAGAGGTGTAAACACACACTTCGACTCCTGGAGGGGGGATTAGTGTAGAATAATGATAGAATAATAAAATACTTTAAATAATAATTAATAGGTTACCATAAATATAATAAATGCAATAACGGTTATGAAGTAATTAGGCTCCACCAATACAGCAATAGTTACTCGCCAGAAGAAATATTCAATAAACGAGACAGTTACAAAGAAGACCTATAAAAGATCTCAGAAACCCAGAGGTAAAGGTATGCAAAAAACAACTACTTGAATTATATGGTTATCTCTTAAATATATTCCTAACTTAAGCATCGGAGATCTATTCCGGGAACCGCCTCGAACTTTGTTTTGCAGGAGTTTTATAAGATTATATCATCACATTGACCTTATCGTTAGAGAAAGTTCTCATATTTGATGTATTTGTTACGTTTTGATTTTCTGGTGAATTTATAATTCATCAGTAACAAAAGCATCAAGAGAGTACGTAGTTGATACTCAATCACAATATATGTTAATTAACAGATTAGAAATATTATCGTTTTTGTGTAGTCTAACTAGGTTGCGTTATGTCCTAGTCCTAGACAAGTTAGGAATAGCTAATATTAGAAATTTAGAGTTTAGTCGGTAAAGGCCTAGTAGGGAAAATCTACCTTCTTTCTAGAAGAGGTCATGTCTATTAGCACCTTTTGTAGCCAATGCCCCATCCTAGACATCTAGACCCTTTTAGGATTAGACGGTTAGGACTCCAAGAACTTAGTGCTAATGAAGTGTTGCAAGAGAGAAATGTAGAGAAAATGATTACATTTATATACTATTAAATCTTATAAGAGAACTAGATAAAATGGAATCAAGATTATATTTTATCTAGAGAACTAGATAAAATGGAATCAAGATTATATTTTATCTAGTTCACTTATACCAGATCTGGGCAGAATAGTAGAGCAATCATTAGTAGCATAAAAAAAAGTTTGAGCTACCTTGAGATCATTAGAACTTTCTTTTATAGTTAAATCACTCCCCTTTATGCGAGTTTGTCTATTAAAATCCTCATTTTCACTACTATTTCATTTTTTACCACTACAAAAGGCCTTAAAAATGTAATTATATCCCACCCCGCTTGTAATAAATATGGTAAGAACCATCCCAGAAGATGCTTGTATGGGAAGGATGGATATTTTTGGTATAGTCAGGTTGGTCACAGAGTGAACGATTTCCCCTTAGCCAGACAAGGTAATGGGGGTAGCCAATCTCGTCCACTACTTCAGTAGCTCTAGCCAAACGCCTGATTTAACATGGTACCGCTTTTAGTATTGGTGGTAGTTAATGCCAGAATTGGTTGTATGATCTTAGATCCAACTTAGATGCATTTTTTTTTATCTTCCTCTAAGAAAATGCTTTTTCATGGGTATCTTCCATTTTTAGTAAAATAGTGAAGGATATTCCATTAGTAATGAAAAAAGGGGTGGAGGGGATCAATATATGTTGTTCAGGTCGATTAGAAGGTGCAAAAATATGTCTCACCGAAAGGTGAGAGGGGTGCCAAGATCCTGGGTAGTGGGATCTTCCCATCATGATCGACTAAAGGGAAAGTCGCAAAAGCAAAGGCAATGAACAAAGATTTTTTCTTATTTACAGCACTAGAGTCGAGTCGACTTCGGTTCACTTTCTTTTTATCTGGTCCAAAAAATAGGACGTCGCAACAATAGGTGGGGGGAGTGTCACAACCCGCTCAAAAGACCCTAATTTTTTGACCAAGACAATCAAAGATAGCCGCAGCCCGACTAAACATACCAATAGTCACCAGATTCATATGAGCTACTGAGAAGTAAGCAATGATCTTCTTAAGATCGATCTGCCTTCCGATAAACCAATTCCCTATTTTAGGAACATCTATGTTAGGTAGGCCCAGGGATCACTGATTAGTCGAATGGGAACCGGAACAGGATTAAGCCTTTAAGCATGCAGATGAATGTTTGTTGTCATCCCCAATCCTTTGTAGGTGTTCTTCAATGATGAAAGCCGCTGAACTTCAAACTCGAGTAGACAAAGAGGGCTAGGCCCCCGGAGGGCTGATTATGTGGTCTCCTTTTATATAATCACTAGTATGTTACAAGTTCATTTTCATGATGTTTATGCTTTTCTATACCCAGGATGTACTTAGTCCTTTTTCACTCCTTATGCTGTTAGTAAATTCAGAGTCAGACTTGATCAACACTTAAGATATATTATCTGTATCTACACTAGTTGGTGAATTAGTTATAGTGAAAAAAATATACAGAAGCTCCGTCCTTCATAAGGTCACCTCAGCTGATCGAGTAGAGTTAGACATGTTACACTTTGATGTAATTCTCAACATAGACCGGTTATATTTTTGTTATGCCATAGTTTATTAGAGGACTGGAGTGGTCAACTTTCAATTTCCTAATGAACTAGTCCTAGAACTCAAGGGTAGTCCAGTCGTTTCATTTCTTACCTTAAGGCCAGAAAGATAATTTATGAGGGTTGTGTTTACTATCTAGTTTAGGTTAGGGGCTATGAATTTGACACCCTTATCTCCAGTCAGTTCCAGTTGTTAATGAGTTTCAGTAGTTTTTCCTGAGGATCTACCCAATGTCCCTCTAAGTAGAGAGATTGACTTTGGGATAAACCTTCTTTCAAATACTCAGCCTATATCTATTCTGCATATAAAAAGGACCCAAAACAGCTCAGAGAGCTTAAACAATAATTGAAGGACCTCTTAGATAAATGTTTCATCTAACCTAGTATATCCCCATAGATGCTATAGTTCTCTTTGTGGGTAAGAAAGATGGGTCTATTAGACTGTTCATAGATTATCACCAGTTAAACAAGGTCACTATAAATAATAAGTATTTCATCCCTATAATTAATTACATATTTGACTTATTCAAAGATCCAGTTGTATTTTGAAGATAGGTCTCAGATCAAGGTATCATTAGCTGAAAGTCAAAAAGTGTGACATTCCTTCATAGCTTGATTTAGTCACTTCGAATTCTTAATTATGTTTGTTGAATAACAAAATAGTCCTCCCGCTTTATTGTACCTCATAAACAGGGTGTTCAAGAAGTACTTAGAAATGTTCATGATTGTTTTTATAGATAACATTTTGGTTTACTCCAAAAGTAAGGAGGAATATGCCAATAACTTTACAATTGTGTTGCAAACACTCCAAGACCACCAAATATTTACCAAATTCTCCAAGTGTGATATTTGGATGAAGTTAGTTGTTTTCCTTGGGCATGTGGTTTACAGTGAGGGTATTATAGTTTCTTTAATAAGATTGAGGCGGTAAAGAACTAGCCTAAAACAACCTTTCCTTCAGACATCCAAAGTTTTTAGGGTTTATCCAGTTATTATCGGAGATTTGTTGAAGGTTTCTCATATATAAATTCCCCATTAACCAAAATGAATAATAAAAAGTTCATGTTTCAGTGGTTTGACAGTTGTGAGAAAAATTTTCACGAGTTAAAGAGTCGGTTGACCTCTGCCCCAATATTGACCCTACCAAAGGGTACATGCGGGTTTGTTGTATATTGTGATACTTCCAAGTTGGAATCGATTGTGATTTGATGAAGAATGGTAAGGTGATTACATATGACTCCATACATCATAAGATTTATATAAGAATTATGTGACGCATAATCTAATGTTAGTAAAATTAGTTTTTTCCCTGAAGATTTAGTGGCACTATCTATATGGTGATAATATTGTGTGTTCATAAATCATAAAAATGCAATACACATTTAGTTAGAAGGAGTTGAATCTTTGTAGGAGGAGACAACTTGAGCTCCTGAAATACTATGACATGAGTAAGCTTTACCTCCCGGGTAAGGAGAATGTGGTAGTAGATACACTTAATAGGATATACATAGGTAGTTTAGCCCATATTGAGGAAGATCACAAGAAGCTAGTCATAGATGTGCATAGGACAACACAGTTGGGTGTTCTCCTTATTGATTCATATGATGATGTAATGATAGTTCAAAATACTTTAGAGTCCTCTTTCGTTATAGAGGTGAAGGAGAATAAGATAGTGAGCTAGTGCTGCACCAACTTAAGGGCGTTGTACATAAGAAAAAGGTTGAGGTTTCACCCAAGAAGAAGATGGTATGCTTTGTTATTAGGGAAGACCTTGTGTTTTGAACATGGACGGATTGTTAGAGAAGATTCTATTAGAGGCTCACAGCTTTCAATTCATCCAGGCTCCACAAAGATGTACCAAGACTTGAGAGAAGTCCATTTGTGTAATTGTATGAAAAGGTACATAGCATATTTTGTTGCTAAGTTTCCCAATTGTCAGCAAGTTAAGGTTGAGTTCACTGTTCCTTCTTGGAAGCAGGAAATTATCAATATGGACTTTATTGAAGTTTTACCTCGCACCCAAAAATAACATGATTATATTTAGGTGATTATGGATATGATGAAAAAATCAGACCATTTCTTTCCAGTTAGAGCTACTTATTTAGTCGAGGATTATGACTGACAATACATTAAGGAGATTGATAGGTATAATGGTGTACCTTAATCCATTATTTCAGATAGGGGTACTTAGTTCATCTCTCCATTCTGGAAGTCCTTCCAAAGGGGTAGGTATCCGAGTAGGCCTCAACACATTATTTCATCCACAAATAGATGGCTAGGCCAAACATACAATTCATACTCTAGAGGATTTACTAAGAGCACACATTATTAACTTTAAAGTTAATTAGGATAATCATTTGCCTTTGATTGAGTTTGTATATAATAAAAATTATCAATCCAATTTCTAGATGTCTCTGTATGAGGCTCTCTATGGGAGGAGATGTGGATCTCTTATTGGTTGGTTTGAGGTCTGGGAGGCTTTATTGATAGGGGAAGACTCAGTTTATGAGCACATACATATAGTTAAGCTAATTTGGAAGAGATTGAAGGCAACTCAGAGTCATCAAAAATCTTATGCAGATGTGAGGAGGGGAGACTTAGAGTTCAAAGTTGATGAATGAATGTTCTTTAAGGTCTCAGTTATGAAAAAGGTGATGATATTTAAAAGAAAGGGAAGCTTAGTCCCTGATATATCGACCCATACCAAATTATGTGGAGATAGGAAAGGTAGCGGATGAGTTAGATCTTCCAGAAAAATTAGAAGTTCTTCACCCATTCATGTACCCCTGTTGGAAAAATGTATTAGAGATCCTTCATTAGTAGTCCCGTAGGAGAATTTGGTGTAAAAGATAGTTAGACTTATGAGGAGTTTCTAGTTGTGATTCTAAGACATGTAAGTTCACAAGCTCAGGATCAAGAAAGTTTCTTAAGTTAAAGTGCTCTAGAGGAACTAGTTAGTTAAAAGAGCTACATGGGAAGCAGAAACATATATGATGAACAAGAACATTATCTTTTCCCTCTTAGCCCCGAGACAGTATGAGGTAGCTAAGTTGTTTACTTTAGTTACTCTTTTCACTTTTCATTATTTTATGTTAGTCCTTCATGAATTCCATTTATTTATTCATTCCATGTATACAACTATGTTTATTGTTAGTTTAATCAATATCACGTACATGTTCATTCCAGTACTTAGTAAACCAATCTAGCAAAAATTTCTCTTTCAGACTCAATTTTTATTTTATTTCGAGGATGAATGATCCCAAGGGGGAAATATTGTAACATCTTATATATGTCTTAGCTTAAAGTTAGGCTTAACTTTAAAAATAATTCAAAATTTCACTTCTAGAAGGCTTCGAGACAATTCACGGCTCATCAAGTGGGGGACCATGAGTCATGTTGTCAACTTGTGGGAACCATCAGAGTCTTTGTAAGTTTTCCTTTAGAGCTATGAGTAGTCGTATGACACATAAAACAGGGACCATGAGTCTTTGTGTGACTTATGTAACCTCATACGAAACCTAGCTAAAATCCCACATAGGGCCACAAACTATTGTACAAGTCGTGGAACTCACTATACAAGTCATATTATTGGCTTGTACAAAGATATACCAACAACATGATACCTTCAGCCTCTTTAGAGACCTTGTACGAATCGTTAAATGCTTTTCACGACGCAAACTGTTGAGTCGTGCAAATCTTCTCGTGGTTGACAATTCAGCATACGTACCACGATTTCACATCATGATTCATGATATTCATTGTATGAATCATGAGGTGAGTCGTGATACCCCTCCCCCAGTTTTCAGTCTTTTTTTAATTAGGGGCAGTTTTATCCCTTCCCATCCTTTATAATACTTATACTATATTGCTTTTACAATCCTAAAGGGGAACTAAAGGATAAATCAACCTATTCCAATTCATTCTCATGTATAAGTACCAAGAGTAGTCAGAGGAGTTCCTCTCAAGAAAAAACCTAGGGTTATCCATATTCAAGTATCCGGAACACGTTCTCTATTACGGTTCTTAGTCCAGAATTAAGGATTTTATTTCACTCTTATGTCCAATCTTTTAGAATTGAAGCAAAGGTTTCATGATTCTATGAATTCTAGGGTTCTTGCATAATCATTATTTATGATTTAAATTCAGTTCTTTATGATATGGTATACATGTTATTCACGTTAAAGTCATTATTTATGATTTTTCATGATTTCATATCAATACTCAGAGTATTTTCATACTTATGCATGAATTCCATAATTTCTTGGTTATTATGGTTTTCCAAGGAAATATACATGATAATACTTTCAGGCTATTTTGCATTATTTAGTATAACAGGGTTTTTTTAATCACAAAATCAGACCACTTTAAGCATGAGTAGCATAATCTCTGTTATTTGTACTCTTTTTGGGTTGTTTATTAACTCGGGAGTAGATAATGCTGAGGGCTATCAAATTATCCCAAAACATTAACAATTTTGAAAATAATTTAATGAATATAATACAGAATTGCCACTTAATTTTTTAAGGAAATTAGGAAAATTTTATTTTTTAACTTTAAATTCTAAAAACAGCAACAAATTTAAAGTTAGAGAAAATTGCGTAAGGATTCTGTAATGTCCCGGGAAGGTTTTTAAAACCCCTCAGGAACATCCCAAATTGGTTATGTTCTATGTGATTTAGAAGAAAACTATGTGTTATTACCTATTTTAAAAAATTAATTTTAATAAATTTTGACCAAGTCTCGAAATTTATTTTTAAAAAATGACACAAGCATATTTTGGAAAAGGCTAGTGACTTACAAAATTATACTATATTTTGAAGGACTCTTTTTATGAGTTTTATGTTTTCGAGATAATTTTTCTTAAAAATGAAGATCGATCTTTTTATTATCTGTTAAGCTAATTGTTTGCCTAAATGACAAGAGTTTTAAAGAAAATGTAACAAGAGAATTTGAACCAAAACTTCTCTTTTTATTTATTTAAAATTTTAGAGATTTACACCTTTGGGTCCTTACTAGATTCCATACAAATATATTTAATACAGAACGAAGAAAATACGTAAAAGAAAGCAAGATATTAAGGAAGGGAAAGAATAAAATCTCTCTACATTTTAGCTAAATCCAACTCCCAAGCAATGGGCTATAGCCCGAAGACCATGCAAGAGGGTCCCAAGTAAAGATTCATAAAGAAGAAAAGGATTAGGAAATGAAAATAAATAAATGTTGCAAATAAACTAACACATAATTATGGACAAATAATATGGGCCAAACCAAAAGGCATATAACAATAACTTTTTTTTTTTTTGCAAAAAGTAGAGAATTCGGACAGACTGATGACAGGGCCACACTTAGCAAAATTAAATTATGGGCCAGTCAATACTTAAGTTGCAATCGGCCCAAAAGACATAAAACACAAAAACACACTCAATTTACAAACCTATAAAGGCATGATACAATTAGACCTTTAATTTACACTTAATTGTATCTATATGATACATATAATATTAACACAAAGCCACAAATATTACCAAAGAGAGGCCAGTTAATAGGAATAGGGCTAGCCGACTATGGATATTAGTTTAACTAAATATAGTAAGGAAACGACATTTAGATTCCATATTCATATCATGATCGCAAACTTGAAGAAACCAGACAAACATGCTAGACAATCACTCAAAGGGGTGGGACTGTTTGGGTTAGACAACCACAATCCTAAGTGTCTAAAAGAGAAGGCATGATCATACATATATAAGGAAAATACTATTCATTCATACTCATTTTAAATCCTTAATTAACATGCAATATACACAAAATAGACTAGAATAACCGCAAGTAAGATAACACGGAAACATGGAACAAACTTAATTTAACATTTAGCAAACTCTACTTAACTTACCAAGGCTTAATCAAATTCTGCACTTAATAGTCAAAAGGAAAAATAGACAAGCATGTTGAAGAAGTTTCCGGTCATAACAAAACATAATTTTTACTCCATTTGAATCTATTTTTAGGCAAATTTTATGTAAAGAACATGCAATCAGGTTACATGTGGGTTACTAAAAACAGAGCAAGCGAAAATCAACATACAACCCTTAGTATTATGCAACATCTAGCCCTCTTTCAGATCAATTTAAGGAAGCCAGCCTTTAATTAGAGGACTTGTTAACAAGCAGAACATAAACATCACTTTAACACTAACATGATTACATACTCGACGAGGTTATAGACAATGGTCAGACAAAAAGATAGACCATTTCAATAAAGGCAATAGAAGAATGGGCATGAACTCAACTACCTTAACTGAGCAGACAGGTCCTGTAATATACACACTAAGGGAAAAACATGATCAACATGTGGGGAGAAAAGGGAAAAAGGACTAGACTAGTTGAACTCTACAACATGCAGAATTACAGGCAAAGGGTCATACATTCTTGGTACTAAATGCAACAAGAAACAAGCCTGCATAGAGCTTAACATATCATGCTAAGGAAAAATCTCATATAACAGGTAGACAACTTAGCTAGGTAAAGTAAAAGTAATCACAAGTGATACCAACATAACCAAAGGACAACAAACATCACACACTTAGACTCTTATGAACTGGACTAAGGACCTAATCAAGATAAAATTCAGCTTAGTTATCCATAACTGTATAAGAGCCAACAAATCTCCATTTATATTGCATATAGATTCAGTTTATAGTAAACTCATATAGAAGGAAAGGAAGAAGGTAAAAAGTAGGGAATGAACTAGGTGTAAAGGGATAGAAGAGTGCAGGTAGATTCACAACAGATCATAAAGCTTAGTATAGGAGGAAACAACCAACATGCTTCACAAATAAACCTAACATATCTAGGAAGATAAATATGACAACAAATTAGAGGGATCTACATTAACTTAATATCAAAAGGACATGAGCAGAAAACATATTCACAAAAAAACTCATCAGACTAGGGAGAAAAACTATATGCAGGTTTGCAAGTGTCATGCAGGCTAATCACAGAAAGGAAAAGGAAGGGGACGGAAGAACGTCAAAATACAGTCTAGTTCAACATAAATGAAAGGGAAGAGGGGGACAACGGATCTTAATATAAGCTCATTACATGGCCACCAAATGAGCAACAAATATATGAGAAGACATGCACCTAATAACAATGATAAACATAGGGCATGCTCATATAATATAAATCGATTTTAACATATAATAGGCTAGACAATGAGATTTAGACAACTTAAGTAGATATAATAGGCAAGCAACAGCTTACAAGTAATTACATTAACTTAATAAAAGATGGCACCATGCAATCACATATTCTACACATAAGAGAGGAAATAAGCAGACAATAGTACATTTAGCAGCTTAAAGTACACTAGCATGCATGGATGAGGAATAGGAAGTCATGCTTTATGATTCAATCATCAACCTGGACTAGAGAGATCATACACCATTAACATGTCATTTAGAGTAGGTTTTATTCCCATCATCATGCAATTAATTTTGGATACAAACTAAGGAAATCATAATACAAAACAGATCAAGAGAGTAGCAGATATGATTAACTCTAGAAGGCAACAAATAACTATACTCAGACATATTAGGGTCTACCAAAATACACTTTATTTTAGCTATAAGACTTATTCAAGTATTGCATACAGAGTAAGCTATGCGAATAAGACAAGCAGGGCCACATTTAGGCAATTAATTAACCATTCATGACATGATACATACATAGACAACTAAAAAGCCAGGCAAAAGTTAGCATTCAGACAACATGAACACAACCTGATCAAAATAGATGACTCTCATACAAATCATACTAGTTTTTAGCTCAGCTTCAAATAATTTGAGTAATTGACCTTATTTTATCTATATGAGAGTTATGTTAGTGATCACAGAGAAAGGAAGTATCACTTTTTATTACATTATCTTAATAAAGGTGAGCATACAACTGATTCTTCTTGAAAACTGATTCACATTTAGCACATAGACATCATTTTAAACATCAAAGTATATATCACATATATAGTAAATTCACGAATTAATAGGCCTTAAAAAGAATTACACTGTGAAGGCTAATATTAAGTTATCCTTCGAATTAACTAGCACATTATCTATACATGCTTTTCAACAGCCTAAAGGAGAAAGGTACACTGTTATCAAGCAAATAATGAAGTGGAAATCATTAATGAGAAATAGGAAACAAGATCCAAACTTAGTAAGAAATAAGATTTTTAACCTTAAAATATTTTAAAAATAGTGTAGAGGATCTTTTTTGATTTTATTATGTTATCTATTGTTTGTTCGACTTTACATCCTTTGCATATTTAGATATCCTATGTACCTCAACCCTTAGATAATTATATCTTTGGACTTATCAGGTGTGAGTTGAACCCCAGATCAACCACACCCCTCATCTTAGGCATTTATACAAGGTATGAGTAACAGGGGTTGAAAACACCAAGAACTGGATTCCCAGAATTGACCTTACAAGTCTACTCCGTTTCTTGAATTCAATTAGGTCATTGTGAATTGTAGGTAAAAGAGGCAGGAGGTGAACAAGGCTAAATTTCACCTTTAAGGTATTTTGAAATTAAAATCAGGACTCCAAGATGATCACTTAGTAAGTAAGAGATCATACAAGGACAACTTTAAATTAACATGGGGTGGGTTGAGAGGTCTTTGCTTTGTGACTCTTGGCGGTGTCAAAATAACTATTTCAAAGTCATTTCGGAAATAAGGGATCAAATGGCACTAGGATGGCCTCCCTTACCCTACTTATCACATAGGTAACCTGATTATACCTTAGCCTTTTATTTTTTAAAAGGAAGTTTATAAAAAGATTCTAGGGCTAAAGGTATGAATTAAAAATCATTTTTGACAAGACTAGATCATAGACAACCAACTGTCAAATCACAGTATCTCACATAGAAAAATAAGCAGACTAACTGTCTTGATTGGCAACAAAGACTGTTGGAAAAGAACACGCTAACAAAATTAGGAACACATATACTTATACCAAGAACATCATAACAACTAATAGATAACAGATAAGTTTAGATAACCATCATCAACAAGTATATAAGAGGCATTCATAGACAAAACTATTCGACACAGAACATAGTCAAATTAGTTTATGCATGAGAAACAACATTCTTAGTTTAGAAATCATCAAAGAGATCAACAATAGGGTAACTAAATTAAAACAAATTGTTTTAAGCTTGTACACATATCAAAACATAACCAAAATGACAAGGGACAAATTCTACTCAGACAGACCAGAGAACAAAATTAAATCCAATAACCACCTCCTAAATCCCCCATAAACAAGGGTCGAGGATAAATCAAAACAGGTTTTACTAACAAACATGTCTACTCTACCCTGATGATAAGAAAAAGCCATCAACCACATATTTATTCTAACTGAATTAAGTATGTCCAACTATAACGGTGAACACTTAAGAAACAACAATACAGCATGGATTTTAAAGCAGAAAACTGAGGCTTTACCAAACAATTATTAAAAAAATAGAACATTTAACTGATTAACTCTTAAATAAGCAATTAACATTGATCATGCAATGAATTGGCAAAAAATACTAAAGAAACATACTCATGTCAGGAATAAGTAACAACAAGTAATCACATGGACACGTTATATCACCAACAATCAACTAGTATCACCAGTAAGAAAATAGTAATCACCTAAGCAGATTAAACCAGCAAGTAAGTAGTATAAAAGAATAAAAGAACAATAAGAGGATAGTATGTTACCTTTTAGAGAGAAAGAACCAAAGTGAATCAGAT
The DNA here is from genome assembly GCA_039654485.1 of Withania somnifera. Lineage (NCBI taxonomy): Eukaryota > Viridiplantae > Streptophyta > Magnoliopsida > Solanales > Solanaceae > Withania > Withania somnifera. Next base: position 796 of record JBDJHY010146572.1, on the reverse strand, counting down.
AACAACCTGGAGAACTTGAAATAAAGTTAAAAAACACTCACCCAAGCTCGCCCACAACCTACAAATCCCTTAGAGGAGTGCAAGGAAGGCTCCTTTAAATAGAACACTCCAAGTACTTTGGCTCACTCTAATTTTACCTCTGCTAATACTGGTTTTAGACTAAAAACTTGAACCTAAGTAGATAAAAATAGCATGATTCCAGCCTATACCATATTTCTAAGACAATGTGAATAATCAGTCTATTTCAATTTTAAGAAGTAACTAAATTATATCAAAAAGATAAATTATAACTCAGAAAAATTATAAACCCTAAAATTTTCTCTTAGAAACCTTAATTTGACCACTAATCATTTTCCCTAAAACATGAATTCGACCAGTATTCGTGTGTTCGTAAGCCCTAGAGGGAAAGGAATTAAATAGGGAACCTCGAATTCATCAACAAGTTATAAAAATACAGGGAAAATAGAGAAATCACCTAGAAATGTTAAATCATGACCCTTCATTCAAAACCAAAAGATATTGTCTCTTCAGGACTTCACAATTGAATTTGAATGAAGGAAACCAAGAGAAATACCATCCTAAGCCAATCATTGGCTCCAACAAGTATACGAACTGTACGAGAGAAGCATAAGAATAAAATACCTCAGCCACAAAGGAACACAATCCCAATGCGGGATAGTACATAGGTACAACATCCACAAAACACTAGGACGAGGTTCACCCACATAGAAAAGCAAGGATGGAGAAGTGACATAACTTGAAGCTGCATGAAGATTCACGAAGGATCGAGTAAAAT
>JBDJHY010146552.1:0-10002 GCA_039654485.1 Withania somnifera | reverse complement strand
TAATATGATTTTATGTTTACTTGTGAGTTTTTAGTTCAAGTTTTGACCTTGGTAAACTTTTGATGATAGGAGCATCAGATTGGAAATCTAAATTTGCCATCAACTCCAGACTGTCGAGTTTGAGTTAGGTATGCTTTTGGTATAGGTTCTAAGCTAGTCGGGCTCATTTTGATTTCTTAGTTGGAATTTTAAAATTTTAGGCCAAGGGTCGACTTTAGTCAATATTTCATGAAAATGATCTCAGATCGGAATTTTTTATGTGCTGCCGAGTATGAAATGTTATTCCATACATGTTTCATAATTTTTTATGTTCATTGGTTTCTTAACTCACTCCAATTCCCATTGGAAGTTGAATTTTTAGTTGCTTTACTGTTGTTCAATAATTATTGGTGTGCCTCAGGTCCTTCTTCGTGATTGTGAAGTCCCTATATGCGATCGAAATACTCTATCCTATTGTTCTACACGATTGCGAGTATCCCTGACATAATTATGGTGAGGTAATTTATTAGGTCACACAATCGCAATACCTTCTTCATGCGATCGTTTAGTACTGTTCATGGCACAATATATAGTTGAAAACCCCAAATATTCAACTCGAGACTCTTATCTTCTTTATCTTAAACTTGATTTTCACTATTATCTGTTCATGGATTCTGCATGTGAGTTTGGAGGGTATTTGGGATTGCTTATGTCACTTTTCTTTCAATTATTAGTAAGTTTTCACTCTTATTTCTTGGAATGTCATCTCTAAGTTATAAAACTTTCCCCAATCTTATTTTCTTTATTTTGGATTAATTTAAGCTTATTTTACTCCATTTGAGCCCAAATATTGGGTATGTGTTCCTCATATTAAGAGAAAACTGTTGAGATCTTTTGTTTGGAGTTTTGGATTGTGACTTTGGCCCATTTTGACTCAAATTCTTGGCCCAGCTATAATCCTAGAAATATGAGTATCATTTTTTTTGTTTTAACGTAGATATCATTATTTTGATAGTTGTATGCTTGTTTGGAGCTATTTGAAGAAGTTTGAGCTAAGACTTAGTATTTATGAAACTTTTCTTTGGACAATAAATAGGCTACAACTCACTTATTTTAGACTTGACGTATATTTAATATAATCATAGGATTTAGCACATCTTTGAATTGAATTTTTAGGATTGATACTTGTGATCATGCCTGCTTTTTTTTGGATCCACTTCTTTTGGTTTCAGCTTTGATATGTGATAGAATTATATATTACCAACTTGTGGCCTTGAGTTGACCTTATATTGATGTTGGAAATTAGTAGGTGGATTATTGAGAATATCCATGAGTCTTAGGCATTAATGATTGGTTATTACCTGCTGTAGAGATTATCCGAGCCTATACAGGGCTAGTAGGATGGTTGTGATTGGTTGTGATTGTACACAATATTATCATGAAACGTAATTTTTATGCATTAGTTTTTACTATTTTTAGTTGAGAGCCATATATCACCGATTTTAAAATCCTGCATGGCCTTGAGGGTCTTTTTCGATAGTATATGACTAAATTGAATGCAAACTAGTTATTTTAAATGAATTTTAATGATAAAAGGTTAGATAAGGAGTTTTTTTTACTATTTTCCAACTGATACTAGCTCATCTATGCACGAGAACTACACATTGAGTTTTCTCTGGATTTTAGAACTGATATTGAGATTTATACTATTGACAGAGGCTCAAAAGTGTTTCGAGCATAGTAACTTAATTCATGAGTTGTATTCGGTCGAGGACCACCATAGATATTGCAAATTCGTGCTTGTGTTTGTTGGACAAGGGATATACAATGGAGTAGAAAATATATGGGGAGAGCTCTTCCATGGGTCCTTTCTCCTAGAACTACGAAAACCGAAGGAGGAGTATACAGGTTTTTACTAGCATCATATTATATCATTTTGCATGGTTCTAATTTTGTTTTTTCTTACTCTCTAATTGTATGGGTAGGAGGATGGGTTTGTCTTCACTTATTTGTATCCCTTGTGTGTATATCGTTCGTTGGGATTGTAGTTATGATATTTATATTGGGTTCTTTTGTTAGATACTTTTTTCTTTGATTGGTTCCTTCTTGCCTTGTTCAATTTCAAACTATTTGATGTTAGATGCTATTTCCTCACATTTTATTATTGAGGTTACTAGTATGCCACCTTATTTGTACTTCTCTTTTATTTGTTAGTTGAGTATGGACTCATGTACATCTCTATTATTTTATCTGAGTCTTCAATTATTGTTTGCTAGCTTTATTTTCCTACTTATCTGTTTCAGCATCTTTGTAGCTACCCTTCTTATTGTGTTGCTTTACTTGTTGATTTCTGTAACCTATTTCTTTACTATTGGTCTATTTACTGTTTTTATTTTTTATATGCACTAAATCTGTATATGATGTCTATTAGGTGCCCAATCGCTTCACCTCTTTGGTACTCATACTACACTTATACATCTTTCCTGATGCAAATCTTGGTATGTATTTTTGCCACTGATTCAAATTATTGTGCTCAGCTAGTAGATTTCAGAGGTAAGAGCAAGCCTTTGGCGACTGAATCTACCTTCTTCTCATTTTCTGTTTTCTATCTCTTATAGACTCCTGAGACAATATATTTTTGTATTTGATATATTTTTCTATATGCATTCCTGTATTTGGTGGTATACTGCATCGGATACCAGATCTTGGTAGTTTGGGTTCTGTATTGTATTGTTATTTTACTCCTATCTTTCCGTATTATCTTGACTTCTATCTTTTCTTTTCTTGTCACAGACCCTTTTGTTGTTATGTGTGTTGTAGCCCGTTACATATCATTTCGGGTTATAGGTTGGTACTTTTACAGGTGGATTGTAGGTGCTATCATGACTTGAGAAATCGGGTCATGGCACAAGGCTGACAAAATTCACATCCATAACTATTTGCTCTTTTCATTTCATCTCAAGTTATTTCTTGTTTCTTTAAGCATTCTTTATACATTATTTAGTCAATTCAAGTTTAGAAAACTAATTTATGTTGTTAATCAAATAAATTATAATAAAGCTGAAGTGTGTGATTCATCTTTGATTCAACTACATTTTTAACGTAAGTCAATGCTAATGAATCCATAGCTTAGTAAAAGATAAAGAAGAATTAGTGCATTCAAAGAATTTTTATCTTCAAATATTTGTGTTTTAAAAATAAAGAAGGATATTGGTAAACGAAAAACAAGAAGGTTGAGAAAATATACAATAGAAGAGAAAAAACTGAAAAGATGATTGAGATATGACGATGATAAAGAAGACAGGGTAGGTTTTAAAAATCAATTTCAAAATATACAGAAAATAAAAAATTAAGTGTTAGCAAAAATAATAAAAATTATGTCATTTGGATGGATTTTTAATGGTCTCACGCGCCCAAATGCATTTGTAAATAAGCATTTGGTATAGTTATCTTTAGGTATGTTTCTCAAACTAATGAGTGATAGTTTAAGCGTGTTTCTCACACTCACAATAGTTTAGTGTGAAACTCAAAAAAAAAGGGTTAGTTTAGGTGTGTTTTTTATACTTCACTATAAAATAAAGTATATAATATTGTAACTAAATGTATGCAGTATCGTATTTATTTAAATTGCAAAATATAAGTAATTGATGTTAGAACATGACATTGTCTCAATCTAATAATATAGATACATAGTGTATATTAAATATGTTATTGTTTGTTACGCATTACCTCATATTTTTTACAAAAAAAAAAAAGAGAAGAAAATATATAGTTTGAATCTCCAAATTTCAATTGGGTCATTTAAGTTGAGAAAGTTATATTAGGAGTTCTTACATCTTTCAAATAACAACAATAATAACATATTCAGTAAATTCTCATAAAATCGATGTCTGGGAGGGCAGAGCGTACACAATCCACACAACTACCTCAAAGATGAGGTATAGAGGTTATTTAAGATAGACCCTCAACTCTAGAAAAAAATTCTAAAAGATAAGGTAATAATAGATAATGGCATAAACAAAACTATCACCAGATAAGACTATAGTTGATCTGCCGAAATAACAAGCCTCACCAAAACTCCAAGACGAAGACAATACAGGTGAAACACTACGACTCCAAGTAAAGATAACAAAATCAAAGACAACCTACCTACTAACAAGAACTAACACCACCCTACTAACCTTCTACCCTAATACGCCTTATCCATACCTTTCTATCTAGGGCTATGTCCTCAATAAGATCAATTTGTTCAATGTCATATCTAAAATCACCTCCCCCCAATACATTTTTGGTCAACCTCTACCGCGCTTGAACCCATCCATAGAAAACCTCTCACACCTATGCATTGTGATATCCGTTTCCTCCTAATAACATGCTCAAACCATATCAACCTCACCTCCCACATCTAGTCTCAAATCAATGTCACTCCCACCTTGTCTCAAATAACCTCATTCCTAATCTTGTCTTTCCTGTTAAACCAACACATCATCCCATCTTCTCCATCTCCACCACCTTCATCTTTTGACTATGAGAGTTTTTGATTGGCCAACACTCTACCCATACAGCATAACTAGTCTAACCGACACTTTATAAAACTATCCTTTAAGCTTAAAATCTATGGAAATATATATTGTTATTTTAATTAATTGAAATCCCTAAATATTAGGATAATTATTGGAGACTTGTAATTACTCATATAATTTCAACAAAAAAATTTATTTTTATAACAAAAACTTTTCTCATAATTACATCTTATGAAACTTTTTTCATAACGTTTTTATAGCATGACCTATAAATATTTTTCCTACTTGATTAAGGTGAAAATTTATATAAGAAAATAACTAATTGAAAATGTTCAAAACACATAATTGACATTAACTCCAACTATCAAATCCAATTCAATATTAGATGACGATTGTTGGTTTTCATATCTATTCAATTTGGATTGTGTAGAAAGGAAAGTGAATGGAAAATGATAGTAAAATTTGTAGGAAAATAAGATTTCAAAGTAAAGTGTGCTTTACCTTATGGAAGCACATTTCTCTCTTATTGGTGGGAGAAAGAAATTTTCTTGTGTTCATATTAATTTGAACATATTCATTCTATTGATGAGCTAAGAAGAAGATGAGCCAAGTGCCGTCATCATCGTTGCTTGCTCGGCTCAACTTCTACTTCTCATTCGGCTTTGGATTTGAAAAATGATCAACCGAGAGACTATCCTTTTAGATAAATTTTATTTAAAATTAAGTTTTTAGCAATTATTTGATTCAAAAATCAAACTCAATAGTTTTTCCCCATATGCGGCCGCATTTGGTGATATGGGGACCACATAAGCACCGAAAGCTCACATCAATTTGTTATAACTTTATGGTTCCATATGTGGACCGCGCATTACATAATAGACCACATACAGTTTCGCATATTAGTCTAGAAAGTCATATCGGTTTTAACGGCTCATATGCGGCCACATATGACCGCGACACATCAGAAAAGTGCAACTTTTATTGAAAAGTTACATTTTTTCTTAACAATTGCATCTCTTCTTAAGAGGTTTGTTTTGTCTATAAATATATGATTCCTTCTCAGATATTGATAACAAAATAATCTTTTTTCTTCTATATTTATTATAATAAAAGATCTGGTGTGATTTGCAATCATTGGGTGGTTCAAAATTCTATAGAATTTAAGATACCGTTATTATGTAGAAGTTGATCATTTTATCGTGAGAGAATATATTCCGTGACTTTAGGTACTTGAGTGAAATAATTTTCTTAAGAATACACTGTAAATTCAGTAAACGTGATAATTCTACCTTTATCTCTTTCTTTGTTTATTAGTTTTCAGAAATTATTTGAAGTTTAGCATGTTGTTCTTCATCTTTGAATACAAATGTTATATCTCAAAAATAACAATCTTAGGGAAATTATTACTTGTTATATCAGTGTTCATAAGTTCCTGGAGATTAATACCTTTGTAGTTTTCTATTCTGTTTGAACTTATATTCTATTTTGAATAGTATAAAATTTTCATCAGAATATTCATGTTCATTCCGATTACGATTGAAAAAAGATAAAAACCTCATCATTAACTTATAGAACAACTTGTTTTTTTTTGTTATACTATTTTTCTATTGATCATTTGGATATTAAATTTTTTTAATTTTCTTCTCTTAGTTTGAAGAACATAAAAACTCCATTGAGTTGGTATTAGGTTCGAAGAATATAAAAATTTTACCGAGTTACTAAAAGTAGATTGTGTGTTATTTTTTAGTAAAAGATGACTATTGAAATAGAATAAATTAATGATTCTGTGGTGAATTATGTTTGTTAAACATCAACACTTGTTAGATCAACAAGACGTTGCAGTTGCACCTGCAATGTCTATGACAAGAAATCCAAAAAAATTTATAGGAACAGACTTCAAAAGGTGGCATCAAAAAATATTCTTGTACCTCACTACTCTAAGCCTCCGATGATTTATTAATGAAGATGTTATTGTCTTGTCGGAAGGAACTTCTTATACGGAGATGTTTTTAGTTATTGAAGCATGAAAATACTCAGATTTTCTATGAAAAAATACATACATAATGCCTTAGAGAATGACTTGTATATCGTATTCAGTATGTGTAAGACTTTGAGGGAGTTGTGGGATACTGTAGATAAGAAATCTAAAATAGAAGATGCTAGTTTAAAGAAATTTTTGGATGCAAGATTCTTGTACTTGAAAATGGTTGATAGCAAGACTGTTAAGTCCCAAATCCAAGAATTACAAGTCATCATGCATGACCTCGTTGTGGAAGGTATGAAAAGTTTCAATATTTCTATTGTTGTGTGTATAGAATACTTTGCTAACTTGAACCTTAATTTTGAAGGAATGGTCATAAATGAAGGGTTTAAGTAGCTACTTTTATTGAGAAATTGCCTCCATTATGGAAGGATTTCAAGAACTACTTGAAGTACAAGAGAAAAGAAATGACTTTTCAAGACTTGATTGTTCGTCTAAAGATAGAAGAAAACAACAAAGTTATGTAGAAGAAGTCTAGAAGAAATTCAATAATATCGAGAGTGAACATTGTTTAAGAGCACCCACAAAGTCAAAGAGAAGAAAGAAGGGGTCTGGACCTAAAAGTAATCAACCTAATAAGAAATTTAAAGGTAATTGCTACTATTGTGGAAATACCGGCCACAAATCCAAAGATTGTAGGATCCCAAATAAGAAAGGCAAGAAATAGGACCAGGAAAACATGGCAGAGAAAAAGAAAGAAGCTGAAAACTTATATGCTATGTTGCCTGAATGCAACTTGATTGGCAACCCAAGAGAATGGTGGATAAACTCCAGGGTCACCCTTCATGTTTGTGGCAGTAAGAAAATATTTTCATCATATGCTCCCACCGGACGGATGAGACTGTGTTTATGGTAAATTCTGCAATAGTAGAAGTGAAGCGCAAACAACATTTTCTTGAAAATGATATATAGAAAGGTTGCGACTTTGAAAAACATTCTTCATGTGCCTAACTTGCGGAAAAATTCAGTCTCTACTTCTCTTTTGACAAAGAGAAAATTCAAATGTGTGTTTGTTTTCAATAAAGTTGTAATAAGTAAGAATGAAGTGCATGTAAAAAAAGTTTACCTAACTAATGGTCTTTTCGAACTTAATGTAAATACTATTAAAATGAATAAAACTCCCATTTCTTCTTACTTACTTGAGTCAAACAATTTACTGTGTTATGTTTGGGACATGTCAATTATAAAATCTTGTATAAAATGATGAATTTGGAAATATTTCCTAAGTTTGAGTGCAATAAATCATAATGTCAATTGTGTATGGAGTCAAATTTTATAAAAACATCCTTATATGTTTATTGAAAAAAATTTCAATCCTTTAGACTTAATTTACACCGACATTTGTGATATGAAGTAAACATAGTCTCGTAGTGAAAAAAATATTTTATTATTTTTATTGATGATTGCACTAAGAATTTCTATGTTTCTTTGCTAAACAGTAAGGACGAAAAGCATTTAAGAAACATAATACTGAAGTTGAAAATCGGTTGAGCAAAAAGACAAAGATAATAAAAAGTGATAAAGGTGAAGAGTATAAATATCATTTTAAAGAGAGTTGTTTGGAAAATGGTATTGTCCATCAAACAAATACTCCATACCCACCTTAATAAAATTGAATTGCAGAAAGGAAAAAATCCAGCATTGAAAGAAATGATGAATGTATTATTAGTAAGTTTTGGTTTATCGCAAAGCTTGTGGGGAGAAGCTATACTTACAACAAACTAAATACTTAATAGAGTCCCCCCATAGAAAAAAAAACAATCTATTCCATATAAGAAATAAAAATAAAGGAAACCAAACTTGAAATATTATAAAAAATGTGGGGGCTTTCAGTGAAAGTCCAAGTTCCTATACCTAAAAGGATAAAAATAGGACCAAATACGGTAGATTGTGTTTTCATAGGACACACTATAAATAGTAAAACATGTAATCTTTTAGTTCACAAATCCGAACATCTCGGCGTTTAAGTTAATACAATAATGGGATCAGATAATGCTGAATTCTTGAGAATATTTATCTATATAAAACGTAATGTGTGTCATCGGGTAAAGATTCTAAATGACCCCATGAAGAACCAAAGGAAGATAAAGTAAATAAAGAGAATCCACGATGTAGTAAACATCAAAGAATAGCTATTTTTTTGGATCGGACTTTGTAATATTTTTACTTGAATATGACCCTCAAATATTTAAAGAAATCGTGTCTTTTTAAGACTCATCATTTTAGAAAGAAGCATTCAATAGTAAAATTAAATCAATTTTAAACAACCACACTTGAGATTGGTTGATCTTCCTCCAGGAAATAAATCTTCCGGATCAAAATGGATCTTTAAAAGGAAAATAAAAGTTGATGAAAGTACTGGCAAGTATAAACAAAACTCTTGTTACAAGGGTTATAATAGAATAAAGTCCTTGAATATTTTGAAACATACTCACCAGTAACAATAATAACATCAATTCAAACGTTCATTGCACTGGCTGCGATATATTATAATAGTACTTACAATTATTTTTGAGTTTCTATATTTTTTTTTAATCGTAGAGATTCTGTATTGCAGTCTTAAGTAATATGAGAGTTATCAAAACTGGTGGTTTGGTTCCCAAGTCGTTCATTTGGTCTTTTTGTCTGTTTCCCCATTTTTGAGCCTTTGTTATTGAAGTTATTAACTTTAGTCAACATTCTATAGAAATAAACTTGGAATTGAATTCTAATATTCTCATTAGCTCCAGAATATAGATTTTGATCTATACGGACTCATGGTTCAACTTCAGAGGCCTTGGTTTTGAATTTATGTGATTTTCCGTGTTTTATGTACTTTTTGTTTCTTAAATGGAGCTTAGGTGGTCATTTTTTGACCGAAACCTCGGATTAAAAATCTAACTTCACTATTTGCTCTGTAATATCAAATCCATATTAGGTGAGTTTTTCATTCAGGCTTTGAGACAACCTAACTCATTCGAGTACTTGGTTGAAAAGTTGGTTATTTTGGCTAAGTGTTGACTTTTGTCAATATTTTATCGAAATGACCTCGGATAAAAATTTTGTCATTGCCGTTAAGTTTGAAATGGAACAAACGGAATTTCTATGCATGCAACATATTTGGTTTGTGTTCATCGGGTTTTAAACGCAGTTCGAGTCCTCTATCAAACTTATTTTCTTGGCTGAAATTTGTTGGTGCATCAACTTTCGATGCAGGCCCTAGTTACTCTTCACATTTGTAGTGAACCCGAATGGGTTCGCTTTCGTGTTCACGGTCGGTTCTCTGCGTTTCATAGAGGCGACTTAGACTAGGCACAGGGTCAAAACCCTGGCAGTATTTAAACTTCCAAATTCCTAATTTTTTGAACATTTTCTAATTCTTCTTTATCCGAAAACACAGTTGTTGAGCTTCAAAATTCTTGGGACTTTTCATGTGACATTTGGTGACATTGGAAACAATTTTTTTACTTTTCATCAATT
>JBDJHY010146542.1:0-13008 GCA_039654485.1 Withania somnifera | reverse complement strand
GTTCCATCATCTCCGAAGTAGGACCTTTGTTTCTATTTTTATCTCTTCCGTGGTTATTTTGGGTGATTAGGCTGGATAAAGTTAAGTTTTATGAAAATTAGTTGACTTAGGTTAAAATTTGATCTTAGAGTGCTTGGTTAAAAATCCAATAACTTCGTTGGACATGCGAGGTGGAGTTTGGTCTAGAATAAGGTCTTTCATATTTTTCGTAGGCTCCGAGGTGTTTTGATTTTTTTGAGTTAAAGTTAGTATTAAGACTTAAACAAATATAGGGTCATAGAGAACTTGTACGCATTGATGGTTTCATTGAGTCTGGAACATCAAAATTAGTGGTATTGCATATATGATTTGTTTTCACGAGGCTTTGAATGAATCTCAAGGGTCCATTCGGAGTGTTTGGCTATTGTTCAACTATTTTTACTGTCCAAAGCCCTTCTTCGCATTTCTCAATGCCACGCGCATTCATGAAGAAAAATGATGTTAACCCTCCACGATCACGACTGTGGGGTCTGCGATGGAAGTGTTTTGCCTGTTTGTACTTCATATTTATGGAGGGGGTATTTCATTTGCGATGAGTCTTGGATATAGGCCTTTTGCGATCGCTCCCAGGTGTTATGAAAGCGATGAAGCATGCACTTGGGAAGTAAAACTACATAAAAAATGAAATTTACTTATTTTGGTCAAAACCTACTCATTTAGCAAGATCAAAACTGGAAATTTTTTAGTATACCGCTAGTTAATGTCCCTAAGCCTTTTCCATTGATTATTTATTACTTTAGCATGATTTGTAACCTTAGATTTTGAAAATTTTAAACCTAATGATAGGTATTATTGACATGAACTCGAAAATGGATAAATCATGATTTTGATCCACGAAATGGAATGGGCTTTTGATAAAAGTTGATAATTTGATTCCCCAAGCATCAGGCAATGTGTTTTTACAATAAAATTCGAGTTTTGATATTGTGGGCCTGTGGAGGATTTTTGGAGAAAGTTTTAAATATCAATATATGGGTATTAGTTGTTGCTATTTCTTATGTGTAATATACTTGTGAATAGATTTTGCTCGTGTGGAGGCTCTACAGAAAGGCAAGCCTCATGATTTGTAGATTTTCCTCTGCTTCAAGGAATGTTGAGGTTTTATGGTTTTCTAAAAAGTGTTGGTGTGACTTCTTGATTAGTTGACTGTAATGGAAAGAAATAGGGCGATTGGGGTAGCCATTTTAATTGTGAAATAATAAGGATTATTTTATCTACTAATATCAAACATGTGGGATTAAAATAAGAAATTTTTTATAATATGATTTCGTGAATTTTATTAAGGTGTATACTTAGTCTTGATAATTGCAATACTTGACTTCATTTTCATGAATGAGTTAATACTTTGGAATAGTAGTTGAATTGTATATGTTTCAATTGATGATAATTGATGTTTATTTGGGACTCCTTGTCATGGTTTAAGGCATAACTTGATTTCGAGATTATTAATACCTCGAAATGATTTAATTATGCTTGGATAGATTTGCATCGACATTACCCCTAATGACTTATTAAAGACTTTTAATTAAAATGATATTAATGAATCATTGAACCATACATGTGACTTAGATTATAGGTTTTCTTGGATTGGCTAATTTAATTGAAAAAAGATATTATAGTGAAGGAGTTGGGGCCTAATTATATACTTATTGAAATTTTCCCTGATAGATTATTGATACCATGATAATCAAAGAAATACTGTGATGCCCGCTAAGTCTAATTCGAAATAGAAAAGAGATATTTGATAGTAATTGCCTAAGAGAGACCGATATACTTGTACCTTAAAATGAAATAGCCATATTGTATGAGCTACTTAAAGAAATTGATTATTCTTAAATAACTTGATCATATTGATATTGTTATTTTGGTAACACGTTCACAACTTGACTATTACTTTAATGATTGGGCCATTCGGATTTTGGAGTTGTGGTAACTTGTTCATAATGGTATGATTCTAGAGCGGGTACCTTGTTAGCATGGGTGTATGTCTTAGCTAACCTCCATGGGTCCTGGACTATGACGTGTATCGATATGCCAGTAGATGCGTACTAAAGGCGTATATAGATTTTCTAGCCCCCACGAATCCTGGTTTGTGATGTGTATATATTCCAGCATGAGTGTACATAAGGAAGATATGCATTGGTCCCATTGCATATTGTATTGCATTCATTTGACTTGTGGCATTGATAATCTGTTCGTTTATTAGTTCATTGAGATTATCTAGTATTGACTGATTCACCGGGAATTATTTGATTATTTTTTAATTACTTGACATTCTGTGATAACTTGAGCGTATATGATTAGTTGACATTCAGTGATAAGTTAAGCTTGTTTTATTACTTGAGATTACTTAACATTCGGTGATGGCTTGGGATTTATCTGATTACTTTGAGATTTGCTGGTTGCTAGAAAGGGTCTAAGGTTGTTGCGAATACTTGTTGCCCTGATTTGAGGCTTATACTTGTATTTGTATAAATATTTAGATTAGGATACTTGTCGAAAGCTCTTTGTATATTTATATTTGTATTTGTTGGTTCAGCTATTGTATATAAACTTTCTGCAGGTAGTAGTATTCGAAGGTTTGGTTGGCTGTCAGGGGTTCCGCTTCTACTTTATTGTTAAACTCGATGAGAATGATGTTGAGTACCATGGTTTTTGTACTTACTTCTTACTTTTATGCACTCTTGTACAGGTTCAGGGCCCAAGACTTTATGATCAATTTTCTGCTTCAGTCTCAGTGCATCATTAGAGTATTTTGAGGTAGTTGATAACCTCATCCTCAATTACCGAAGATCTCTTTTATATCATTTAGCTTTCTTATGTCTTTACTTACTAAAGACTATTTCAAGACTATGTATTATTGTATAAACTCCAATAGTGGTTCTATTAGTGGCAATCTAGTTTTGGGCATTTTTAGTTATGGTTTTCCGCTATATATTTTGTATTGTCTTATTATTTATAGTTACTTCTGCATTAGAACAACTTGATTGTTCTTCTTCGCTAGTTTGGATGAATTATTGTGGAGGGAAATATAGGTGCCATCACAGATGGATTTTGGATCGTGACATGTTTGTATCAGATCTCTAGGTTCATAGGTCCTACTGTACTTAAGCCAAATTTAGTAAGTCTTACATATCAGTGTGGAGACGTTTGTTACCTATCCTCGGGAGGCTATAGAACTTTAGAAAATTAATTTTGTTCTTCCATTCCCTCAACCATGGTTGATTCATGTGTGTTGAGTCCTTATATGCTTTGTTTGAAAAATGGTGAGGACTAGGGATACAGTTGATGGTGATGGGCATCACATACCCTAGCCATCTATCCGAGGTAGAGGTAGGGATAGTGACAGAGGTATAGCAAGGGGGACAACCCTAGTTAGAGGATGAGCTAAAGCAGCCTCCCCTGAGCTTGAGATTGGTAGGAATGAGGTGTAAATCCCTCTTGTGATAGACCTTTCATTACAAGATAATTAGCTTAGAGTTTTCAGGGCATTGGAAAGTATGGAATAGGTAGGTATGCAGAAGATTTACAAACTAGGTAGGGACAGATATACTAGGGCAAAGAGCTACACCAGTGATTCATGATTTAATGGGCCAGCCACCAGTAGACCCATTTCAGGTGGGCCAGCTACCCATGGTTCAGATGCCAGTAGGAAAACCACCTATTGCTCACAGAGTCCATGGTTTTCATTTTATTGCTATTAGGGATACATGTATGATCCTTTTCTAGATGTCATATAAGCAACAGAGGAGGTACGAAAGGTTTCATAAGATGGACTGGCCCTAGCTTCATGGTGGACAGGGTGAGGATCTTTATAAGTTCTTGAAGACATGTCACGAGTTGCTACAAACTGTTGGGATGGTCCAGACTCATGGGGTTGATTATACCATACTATAGCTTAGGGGACCATCAAGGAAGTGGTGGTACTCCTATATTGGTTCTAGACCCAATGGATCTCCTCCCATGACTTGGGAGATATTTTCCTGAGCTTTTATGGATAGGTATATGTCTCTCAGTATAAGGGATGACCTCTGTATCCACTTTGATGATCTAAGACATGATGGTATTACCATGGACGAGTATGCGTCCCGATTTTATGAGCTTTCTAGACATTTCTTTGGTGTCTTGTCAGATGATATATAAAAGATATATAAGTAATCCTACACACCTTTTTAAGAAGTTGCACATGGATCAGATTATTGATAATAGGGGTAAGACGCTCCATTCTTTTGGTCCACTCTCAGATACCCCACTTGGGGGCACAGATCTATCTCAGTGTCATATATAGTTCCATCGTCATCTCTCATAGTGTCATATATAGTTCCATCGTCATCTCTCATATCGAGAAGCATCATAGGTTTTTGACTTTAGTTAGACGGTACAGAGTACAACTAGCCCAACACAAAGTCCTCTTAGGTCTTATCTAAGGTTTTTGGATCAGGGTGGCTATTCGAGCTCTAAGAGTTAATCTCATCAGCGTTCAGTTCCTAGGTCATGTTATAGATGTATGACCCGAAACAGTATTATGAGATGTTTCCCTCTTCGGGTATCGAGGGTGATACCACTGGCTTCTAAGGATTTTCATGCTTCATCCATAGTAACTATACCCCAGTCAGAGGTAGAGGGGATATGCAGGTAGGTGGGGTGGCACATCATGCTGAAAAATATCTGGGTCATTCTATAATTCATTCCAGTGTTGATCACATGTAGTGTTATGTATTTACGGTTAGGCCAGGGGTAGAGATTGCCAACCCATTTTTTACAAGTATGCTTTCATGTTTCCATCGGCTCACTTTGTTTAATTAATTCAGGATCTACTATTTCTTATGTGTCTGCATACCATAAATTTAGCCTTGTATTGATGTTTGTTTTCTTATTATAGTTAACTATATGTCTATCCGCAAGTTTTTCTTTGAGAGGGGGTCGGATGTACCAATTGTTTGTTGATACTCTATTGGGTTATGGTGCATGGGTGTACTCGACCTTCGTTTGGGTATTATACATATGACTAGTGTTTGTGTGGCAGTTTACTTGTAGGTTTGTATATGTGGTCTCCCTCACGATTATGGTTATTTGTGGTCTTTTCCCACTAATTAGATTTGTTCTCAGCACTCATAGTTTATTCATATTTGTGGATCAATTACATCGATCCTTTGTACTTCCTTAGTAAGGCCTAATACATGAAATGTTCTATTTATGATAAAACATGACCGAGGAAATAAGCTAGCTTCGAGCATCGCCAGGTTTCAGTAGATGTTGGTGTGTTCTGCATTTTCATGGTGATAGTGAAAGATGAGTGGTATTGTTGTTCCTCTTAGTATTGATGTTGCATAGGTATGGTATGGACTTATTTTTTTATCAATTGACCGTGGTTCTACTTTCACTATGTGTTGGTATATGCCATACCAGTTTTGATATGACAAACAGTCTTTCTTTGGTTTCCAGTTGTGTTACTACCAAATGGATAGATTCTTAGTGGTGGATCGGGTGAACCGATATAATCTTATTAAGGTTCAGTGATCGAGATGTTTTAACTCTTCCATTATGGTATATTTGATGTTGTAGGAGGATGTGACAGGACTTTTTAGAGTTTTTGTGCGAGATAAATATAGAGGCATGTGTTGTCATTGACAGGTGTATAGGATTACTTCTAGAGTTGGACTTCTTATATAACACTTGGCTCATGAATGAATTAGTTTTGGAAGACCTTGTGCTTGCGGATTAAGTCAATTGTCGTAACTATCTTTAATGTGTGGACTAATGGTACCCCGATATGATGTTTGACATTTAATTAGGTATTATGATTGGTAGTCATGTTTTGAAGATCTCATTTTGTTTGCTACTTTGGATTGCGCATAGGTATCTTTTTGATAGTCTCTGTTAGTAGGTGTTTAGTTGCCATGAATGGTACTCAAAATTATGGGATCCTTGTGGGATTGTCATTTCAGTGATTAAAAGTAATATGGGTTACCTATGGGATGAAATAGAAGGGTAATGACTGGTGTCCTTGAGTCCTTCAACGTTCATGGTTTGATTGATTCGGATAAAGAAACAAAATTTGTGCATGGGTCATCCAATTTTGGTAGGTCACTTTATGTGTGAGTGATGGTCGAGTTTCAGCTTCACCTCGGCTTTGAGTGATAATGGTTCAAAAATTTAGGTTGAGAAAATAAGTCAAGTCCATTCTATAATAACATGGTGGTTTAGAGATTTCTAGCTCGGTTTGAATCTATGGAGAGATCATAGTTGTCTTGGTCATCTTGGAGGTTTAGGGAGTATGCCTGTCCTATGAAGTATGGTTGGCATTGATGTGTAAATTCTCAGTTCTGATTAAAAAATTCAAACTTGTGTTATATTGTGGTAGTTCACTTGGGAAATGGAACCATACCTTGAGAGTTAATGACCCAATGAAGAACCAACGCTTCATTCTTCTCTTATGTTCAAGGAAGAACATATTTTTAGTGGTAGATGTTTTAATGACCCTCCATGTAATTTTTTTGAATTTTGCAGACTTTTACTATGTTACCCTTCCTGTAGCTGTAATATGCTAAACTAAGTTCCATTGTTGGTTTGGGAGTGAAATGAGTTTGGAGTATAATTTTAGAAATTTTGAGTTTCAAAGCTTCAAAGCGTGAAATAAGGAACTACAGGGGTTATTTGGGGTTCGGTACCTCATCAGCTCCATTAGCTCTGGAATATCACGTTTGTTTCTCGTTTTAGCCCTTTCGTAGTGATTTTGGATGACTAGAGGGGAAAAGTTAAGTTGTAAGGGAATTAGTCGACTTAGGTCAATATTTTCTCTTAGAGTACTCAGATTGAAAATCTGATGACCCCGTTGGATTCGGGAGGTGGATTTTGTCCTAGAATGAGGTCTTTCATATTTTTTATAGGCCCCGGGGGAGTTTTGGTCTTTTTGAGTTAAAGTTAGCACTGAAGTCTTAAACGACTATCGGGTCATGGAGACCTTGTATGCATGATTTAATGGTTCCTTTGAGTCCGCAATATCAAAATTAGTGGGGTTGTATATATAGTTTTCTTGCACGGGGTTCCGAACGAATCCCGAGGGTCTATTCGAAGTGTTTGGCTAATGTTATTTTGTTGTTGTGTTTTTGTTATTACTGTCCAAATCCCTTCTTTGAATTCACGACATCCACGTCATTTTCACAAAGAACAGTGATGTTAACCCTCCGCAATCGCGACCATGGTTTCCGCAATCACAATGCTTTCCCTATTTGTACTTAGCGTTGGAAGAGCGGGTACCACATTCGTGAAGAGTCTTGGGGATGAGTCTATATTGATCGGTCCTAGGTTCCGTGAACACGATGAAGCATGCACCTGGACAGGAAACTATTTTAAATCATGAAATTTACTCATTTTGGTCAAAACCTACTCATTTTAGAAAGATTAAAAGAGGAGATTTTCGAGTATATCACTGGGTAATGTATCTAAACCTTTTTCATTGATTACTTATTACTTTAACCCGATTTATAACCTTATATTTTGAAGGTTTTCAACCTAAAAATGGGGATTGTTGACATAAACTTGAAAGATGTATAAATCATGATTTTATGCCACGAAATGGAATGAATTTTTTTATAAAAGTTGATAATTAGATTTCCCAAATATGGGGTAATACATTTTTGCAGTAAGATTTGGGTTTTGATATATCGAGCTCGGGCGGATTTTTGGATAAAGTGTTAGATACCAACATATTAATATTGATTGTTGCTACTTCTTGTGTATAATATGTTTTTGAATAGCATTTTCTCGTGCGGAGGCTCTGCAGAAAGGCAAGGCTCAAATCTCAAGATTTGTAGATTCTCTTTGGCTTTAAGGCAAGTTGAGGTTTTATGATTTTCTATGAAGTTTTGGTGTGAATTCTTGATTAGTTGACTCTAATGGGAAATGGAAATATTGGGGTAGTCATTTTAATTTTAAAATAATAAGGATTATCGTGGCTACTAATATCAAGCATGTAGGATTAAAATGAGAACTTTGTGATTTCGTGAACTTAGTTGAGTTGTATACTTGAGATTGATAATTGCAATACTGGACTCTGAATTCATGATTGAGTTGATACTTTGGATAGTAATTGGACTTGTATCTGTTCTAATTGATAATAATTGATATTTATTTGGGATTCTTTGTCATAATTTGAGGCATAACTTGATTTTGATATTATTGATACCCCAAAATAATTTGATTGTGTTGGCCTGGATTTGCCTAGACATTGCCTGTAATGACTTGGTAAACAATTCCAAAACTAAAATGTGATGCCATTTAGAGGCTAAATGATATAAATTAATCGTTGAACCATACACCTAATTCGGATTACAAGCTTAGCTAGCCCCCATGGGTCCTGTTCTGTGACGTGTATATATGTCAGCAGGAGTGTACATAGGGAAACATGCATTGGGCCCCTTGCATATTACATTGTATTCATTTGAACTGAGGAATTGATTATCTGTCAGTTGAATGGTTCATTGAGATTATCTAGTATCGACTGATTCATCGGGAATTATCTTATTATTTTCTGATTACTTGAGATTACTTGACATTCTGTGATAGCTTGAGCTTATTTGATTACACTATATTACTTGAAATTCGATGATAGCTTGAGCTTATCTGATTACTTGAGATTACTTAACATTCGATGATGACTTAGAATTTATCTTATTATCTGAGATTTTTTGATATTGGTGATAACTTGAGATTTGCTGGTTCCTAAACAGGTTCTGAGGATGCTAGGAATACTTGTCGTCCTGATTTGAGGCTTATGCTTGTATTTGTATAAATATTGCGATTTGGATACTTGTTGGAAACTCTTTGTATATTTATATTTGTATTTGTTGGCTGTACTGTTGTATATAAATTGTCTGCAGGTAGTAGATTAGGAGGTTTGGTGGTCTGTTAAGGATTCCACTTCCATTTTATAATTAAAACAACCAAGGATGCTACTGAGTACAGTCGTTTTTGTACTAACTCCTTACTTTTCTTCACTCTTGTGTAGATTCAAGGCCTAGGACTTCATGGTCAGTTTTCAGCTTCAGTCCCGCAGCATCACTATAGCATTGGAGGTAGCTGAAAGTCTCATCCTTAGTTATCGAAGAGCTCTTTTATCGCATTTATCTTTTTGATGCTTTTACATACTAAAAACTATTTCTAGACTATGTATTATTGTAAAAACTCCAATAGTGGCTTGTATACAATGGAAACCTAGTTTTTGACATTTTTAGTTGTGGTTTTCTACTTTAAATTCTATAGTTCTCTTATTATTTGTAGTAACTTCTACATTAGAACAACTACATTGTTCTTCGTCATTAGTTTGGATGACCTATCGTGGAGGGAAAGATAGGTGCCATATGTCCAGATTTTGGGATGTGTAAAGTTGGGTTCATATAGAGCTTTGGACCTCGTATAAGAAATCTGTCAGTTTCATTAGCTTTGAAATGTCAATTTTGGTCTAGTTACACTCTCATTTCTTGTTTTAGACCTTCCGTGGTGAGTTTGAGCGTTTAGATGGGATAAAGTTGAAGTTTTAAGTGAAATTGTTGACTTTGTTATGTGTTTAGATCGGTTAAGTGTTACAAATGCTATTTCATCAATTTCCCACTACTTTAACATGATCTCCGTCAATAATTTTATGGTTTTGAAGCTTAAAACGGTGAGTTAAGGGTAGAACTCAAGATTGGTTAAAACTTGATTTTCGCAATGAAATGGAATGGGTTTTTGATGAAACTTAATATTTAGAATCACATTATGATGGGTAACATTATTTTACAATCAAAACTTGATCTAGACTCTGTGTGATCGGGGTCAATTTTTGCATGCACCTTGATTATTTTAAATTGGTGTTGATTAGTGAATTTTTATTATAATTTTTGTTTGTATCACTAGATTGTGCACGGTTGGAGGCTAATCAAAAGTGAAAAGCACTTGAGTATCTTGAGTTCTTCGAAACATAAGGCAAGTTGAGGTTTAATGGCTTTCAATAAATTGTTAACAATTGCTTGCTAATTGTCTTGTTATTTGGGGAGATATGGGTACTTCAGAAATTTGTATTATCTATCATGTTAGTTTTAAAATGAATAAGTGGGATTAACGAACCTTCTTGATGAATTTGGTGAACCATGGTCTTACTTAAATTGTAGTGTAAATTATTGGTATGAAACATGTTGTTGGAAATGAAGAGTTGAATAAGATTTAAGACCTAATTGTATACTTTTTGATGAAATTTCCCATAATGAATAAATGAAAACCTTGATATCAAAAATATTAAAGCCCGGAGGCTAAATTGGAATAAAAATATATTCTTGATAGAAATGCATAAGAGGACTTTACGTTATTACATTGAAATCTCAATTTGTGATACTTTCTATGGTTGATATGTGATGATTACTCATTGATGAAACTTGAATATGACTTTTGAACTATGTATTTGATGAGACCATCTTGCTTGTTGATATTAATTGTTGGTTGGACATGGTTCCTTAATTTAGATTATGGTAAGGACACAGTCGAGGCTTTGACCGACTATTATATTGTGACGATAGCATGATATGGTGAACAAAGCATAGTCGAGGCTATGATCGGGTACCTATGTTATTAAAATGACACAACCGAGGTCCTAAATGGGTGTTTATACATTTGAAAGACATAGCCGAGGCCCTGATCGGATACCTGAATGTGGTGATTGATGTTGGATACAATCGATGAGTTGGTGAATGCCATCTATGGTGAGTTTTTTCTGGGCTTGAGGTCCCTATGGATGAATTTGGTTATTACTGGACCTGAAATTTGTGATACTTTATATCTTTCATATGACAGAGAGTTGCATATTTGCTCATATTTATTTTATCCATATTAACTGATGTTGGGTTGCTAAGTGTATTATTGCAGGTTGTATTATTTTTAGAGGAACACTTGGGAGATTCGGGGGATTTTGTTTCTTTTTATAGTTAGCCAGTCGAGGAAGCTTCTGAGTATCGTTGCTCTGGTACTCACTTTTGATTTTCTGTAATTTTTTGCATGTACCGAGCCTCGGGCTTCGTGATCTTCTGCTTTTTCTCAGTCCAGGGATATTTGAGTCTTTACTATCTAGTGACTTGTTGAGACCAATGTTTTTCTTATATAAACTCTTGCATTTCATGGCTTGTGACAGTGGAAACCAGTTCTTGGGTTGTGTAGTTCGATTTATACCCTTAGTTTTATTATGATAATTATTTTGACTTATGCCACTCATTTGTTGTTATTAATTTCCTTTTTTAAATTTCTTAGACTGTGAATTAGGATGACCTATCGGTTTGTAAGGTAAGTGTCATCACATATGGTTTTTAAGGCACGACAAGTTGGTATTAGATCCTTAGATTTGTTGGTCCCAACTGTTCACAAGCCAAGTCCAGTAGTCTTATAGATCGATCTAGAGTCATCCGTACTAATCCTTTAGAGCTACAAAGCTCTAGAAAACATCTCTTCGTTCTTTCATTTCCATCTACAATGGTTGATTCACATGTAAGTCTTGCATATTTTGTTTGAAAAATAGTTAAGACCAGAGCAACCTCATACATAGTGGATGAACCATGGGATTTACCGAAGCCAGGTACTAGGGATAAATGTCGATTTAGGGGTTAGGTGGAGCCCTAGGGAGAGTTTGAGGGCTATCCACAGCTAGGGATAGAGCTAAAGAGGCTTCACCTGAGCTCGATATGGATAGGGATGGGGATAGAGCTTAGGATTATGTTGTAGCCCTACCATATCAGGAACCTTATTGAGGGTTCTTGGGAAACTTGAGAATTTAGCACAGGAGGTACGCCCAGGGTTCTCATACCAAGGCAGGGGAATATACCGCATAACAGAGAACTGTTCCAGTGATTCATGAGACGCTGGGACAACCACTAGTGGTTCCAATATAGGTGGTCCATCCACCAGTGATTCAGGTTCCAGCGGGCCAGCCACCCATAGTTCATGGTCTGGTGGGACAAACACCTATTGACATTGAAATCCTTAAGCTTCATATGAGCTTCATATTTCGGGTGTTGAAGATGCAAGTAGGATCGTTGCTGAGATGTCTAAGGATCAGCAGTGGAGATATGAGAGGTTCCACAAGATGTACCAACCTCAGTTTTAAGGTGCAAGGTGAGGACCTATTTGAGTTTCTCACTAATTTTCATGAGTTTCTCTATAGCATGGGGATGTTACAGCTACATGGGGTAGACTACATGATTTTGCAGTTTCGAGGGACAGTTCGACAGTGGTGACATTCTTATTTCGACTCTAGACCAGCTGGATCTCTACCTATGAATTTAGAGATGGTCGCCTGAGCATTTGTGGATAGATAGTGTGAGGGATAGGTTACGAAGGCAGTTTGACAAGATGAGACGGGAGGGCATGATAATTGATGAGTATGTATCTCACTTCTATGATTTATCTAGATATGCTTTGTCTATCTTACCAAACGAGCAACAGGAGATAGCTAGATTCATGAGGGGATTGAGCTTGTATCTTTAGTGATATTCACAACTTCATATCTGTCAGGGGATACCTTGTATGATTTGATTGTGTAATGGACCTCGAGGAAATTTCTATGATTCCCACTTTTTCTATATGTTTAGAGCGTTATTAGGATTGCCCCAAGCCATTTATGACTTTCTAGGATCGATAAGTTGGATCCCTGGCCGTTCTAAGGGCTAAATTCTTTCATAATTATTGATTTTTTGGACCTACTCCGCTTATACGATCTCAAATAGCCTTTTCATCAATCTTGTTGAGTCTAGAATATCATTTATATAACAATTCCATATACGGAGTGTTATAATTAGGCTTCATTTCCATTCTGAACTTAAATTTCTTAAACTTGGGGTTGACAGGGGGTTGAAGCTTCGCGATCGCGTGGTTGTGGGCCACGATCGCAATGAAGGGCTAACATGTATATATATATATTCTTCTTTATTTTGACAAGTTTTTCTCCCA
>JBDJHY010146531.1:0-13008 GCA_039654485.1 Withania somnifera | reverse complement strand
TGAAAAATAAATAAGATAATAATAGTTAATAATTATACAGAAATTTATATATACAAAATTTAGATATGAAAAACATAAATAATTGAAAAAAAAAGTTTAACCCAAAAAAATGGTTAATTACCAAGTCCCCCGGCAACGGCGCAAAAAAATATGTTGTGTCCAAAAGAACATGCAAGTGTACGTGATCGTACAAGTAATATAGTGGCTCGTGCGATCCGGATGTCGACCCACATGGACTTGTATTAACTATTTAACTGGATTAAACTAATTCTTAACTATTATTTAAGTGGTGAGTTCGCGGAGATATATTTGGGAATGTAACTAAATTAAGAATAATAAAACTAACTAATGGATAATTAATCTAGAGAAGACTATATCTTTACTCGATCAATGAATGAAACAAACTAGGGTTATGGATTTGCTAACAATCATATTTAATTATTTTAATTAATTCGATTGAATTATCTAATTGGTTTTTCTGGGGTTTAATCTATGAGCAGGGAATGCTCATCCTCTCATCACTATTAATAGAAATCCCACAACTACTTTGATCGATTTGTGTTGTGATAATTTAGTTTAGATGCATTATAGTTATCTTTCTGTAACGAACCAAGCGAGGAAAATAAGTACATGATCATGTCGTAGTTGCGAATCATACTCAATTATCCAACCTAGGTACAATTGATATATGAAGTAACTCCTCTCATTTCTCGTTCTACCCTTCAGATTCATGATTAGTTCACTTTTAGGTTTAGAAGTTTATCTTAATGGTTGTGAAGTACTAAGATAAGATGCATAGATACATGAGACCCATTATACAATAAGTCTCGCAAATCAAATAATATATAATAAAATAATTATCTTACTAGTTTATACCAAAACCCTAGAACGAGAAGAATTAGTTCCACATAGACATGGAACAATCACAACAAATCATTCGAATCAAAACATTAAAATATATCAATAAAGGAGAATTAAAGTGTACACAATTGTCATCTGGCCTCCACGGCGGCTCAAGATCTTGCCCTTGATAAAAGTCCTCCTTCTAAAGAGTACATCCAGCAATGAAAATACTATTTTTGATGGTGAAAAACTATAAAAAAAACTGCTCTCAAAATGACCTCAACAAGGGTTCTATAGTTCCCACATGGAATTACCCTTTTTCCCTTAACTTAACCTAACAAGAGACAAACTTCCGAAAAATTATAGGAGATCACGACGTGATCCCAATCGTGATGGGACCTCCATCATGCCATGATTCCAATCATGATGGAGTTCCAAACCAAAAAGTAGCCCATCATGATTTGCATTATGACGTGATGGCAATCGTGATGGGTCCTTCTTCACCTTGTGTCAGCTTATTTCTCATCATATCTTCCTTTGACTACCTCTGTTCATCCCACCTTCCATTTCCTCTTGGTTTTCATCTATGTAGGCTCCAACTAGTCCCTAAAATACACTAATCATGTGGTCTAGCGAAAGTAACTAATATCAATCAATAAGAAACTACAAAACACGCAATTTCTCTCAAAACTAGGCTAAAATACGGGATATTAATGGAAATAAGACATGAAGATACGTCTAAGATCAATGGACAGATCCAATTGGATCAATTGTGTCATTAAACTCTCTATCTATAATACAATTCACTCACAGATCGAGTATTACTGAAAAGCATCTTGAGAACTTAAAGGAAAAACCAAACCCTAATTTAAACTCATGCTAATTAGCATAAGATGTTGGGACAGAAAAGCCTCAGGAAGGGGTGAAATCCATGGACTTATATCCAAACCCTCTACATATAAAGAACCCCCCCAAAGATCCTCACCCCTATGGACCAGAAATTGATCACTACCAGCCCTCACTATCCGGCGGGCTTCCTGACCACAAAAACCTTAGGTTTCATGACACGCCTCTTCAAGGGCCATCAACTATTTAAAGATCGGTCCAAGGGTATGTCCTTCTATTACCAAGTAACCTGTCATTATACAGAGTGGTTAAAGTAATTTTTTGAAGAAGTTAAACACCCTTTCGTATCTCGTAATCATACAACAAAAAGATATGCCTAGTCATCCTACCAAGTGATGTTGTGTAATCCTAAATGGTCAAGGACCCCTCATGGAAATTACCTAACCCCCTTAATCAATGCTCCTCTCAAGATACTCACTAGAACCTCAGAATAAAATTTGGCCCTCTATAGAACTGGCATGGCGGAAACCTCCACTTGAGCCCAGGTGACTTTCAAACTCTGTACCTAATGATGTGGTCTTCTGGTAATTGATTCTTATTCTAAAACTCTGGGGATATGTGCAGGAATTTCAGTGGTTCCCACTGAGGGCCTCTTTCTAGACATCTGGAAAGAGTAATGAAAAATGAGATGATAAGAAACCTAATGACCATATAACGCATGTAAGGAGTCAATATGTGATAGTACTTCCTAAAGAGTGCTCTAAAGCCTCCCGAAGATAGGATACATAGGACTATACACCGATCTGTGGGATCCTACCAAACACTTTCTCCTACATCCAGACACATCGGTCTACCTAGTGCTTTGCTACAAGTCTTTCATGACATGAAAATCGAGTTATGATTGCATCTACATCCCACTTGAAGACAAGACTAACCCCAGCCCAGAGCAAGTAGTTACGATCCAGTATCAAGTGTCCAAAGAAAAGAAAAAAAGGAAAAAAGAAGAAAGAGGAGAACATAATACATAACAAAAAATAAATCCCTGGTTTCGTGGCTGTCGAGCATCTATATATAGAATAGTACAAAATACAACCCAAAATGGGGCAAAAGCTACAAAATAGTTATCCATACTCTAACTAGAACATCCATGAAGTCAAAAGGAAGACCGGCTAGCATAAATGTTAACTTCTCACCGTATCTCTTGAAACAACACTAAACTAGATTACACGATCGTGTCCGCTCTGATGACTCATGCTAAGACCTACATCATAAAAAGATGGAAAAGTGTAGCATGAGTACCAAAAATAATGAGTACCTAGTAGGCATCATAGGCTAATCAGGAAAAAGTAAGAATTAGAAAGGTAAATACAAATCATAAGAAAATAGGGTAATTGCACATAATGAATAACAGAAAAGGGGTAACTATAGCAATAACTAGTAGGTGTAGTGAAGAATCATCTATCAGTGTGTGCAACATCAACTAAACATCATGAATGAATATCAAGTATCAGGGCACAAAATAGGACCTGGCCATAAGCAGATCATGACCAAACATGATGTGTACCTAGAGCTGTAACGTAACCAGTACTAAGGTGGTGGTATAAGAGAAAGATAAACATAGGGAATATAACCACTAAATGTAATAGTAACTAAGGCAAGGAAAGTAATCAACAATATGAAGAGTAGCCACAAAGCCTACCTAGAAACCGACCCATCATCACATAAGTAACCCAAAGGGACTTCCCCCTTAGGCCCCAAGGAGTTCAACAAAAAACATAGGGATGCAATCCAAGGGTGATGAAAAGTACATAATTCCCATACACACCCTCCCATGTACAAAGACTCTACTAGGAGTGGAGCCATGGAAGCTTCCTATTACTTACCCCTCCTACTCTAGTACACCCCTCTCCGGGCTTTATCTCATACCTAGTAGCAATACCTCAGGCATAGCCACCCATGGTTAGAGGATCTATAGGGGATCTAATCCACGACCAAATCCTTATAGTCATCAGGGAAGAAATACCAAAACTCGAGCTCAAACCAAATACCATAGCTTAGTGGAAAACTCAAGCCCATCCAAATAGGCAAATCAAAACTGCAGTAAGAATCCCATTACACCTTGTGGAAATACCCAAAAATCAGAGTGTAAGTGAGAAAATAGTTCTGGTATTGCGAGGAAATAGTTATATACTACTATCACAATCGTGGATACATATAATGTATAAGAAATCAGTTTCCAATTATTACTCTTTCAAAATCAAGTTACCTTTTAAAATTATTAATGCATGCTTGTAACATAGAATTAATCAATAGGCTAAACTAGTCTATGGCTAGTAAGTCGAATCCATAGGATGGCTGCCAAGCCCTGGTCACAAGGTACACCCTCTCCTAGCCCAACTACGTTCCTGAGCCACGTGTAATAGCACCAAAGATACCATAACTGCCTAAAGGGAGCCAATTAAGGCCTAACTAACATGGAATCAAAGATTAGATCAATACAACTAGATCCCAGGTCAACTACCTAACCCAACTACGCTCTAGAGTCAGCATATAAATAATATGTACCAAAGGTTATAGTCCTCCCCCTACCATACTATTTTCAAGAGTCGGTGTCGAACACGCGACTGGGGAAACATTGCCCTAGGGTTAGTAAGTAAGCTACAAGCCAACTGATTAGGCCATGGCCAAAAGAATAAACATAATCGGGCTCCAACTAGTAATTTTAGCTCTGAGATGGTACTTTACCATATATATACCACACTAATACCTAGTCTGAAAAATGGTAGATCGTTGCCTACCTAGCACCACCGAAAACCTTGAAATTACACAAGAAGAAGCTGAAAATCACCAACGAGCTGGATAATACATGAATCTATAAAAAACTGTAATCCATGAGTCATGGGGGTAAAACAAGACTCGTATTTCTATATAAATAGAGGAGTCGACATCCAAAACTAAAAATGGGTCTACAAATCCTAATAGCTAAGAAAAATAAAATATTTATATCAACCCATATAGCATATCTCATACATCATATGGGTTAATATAGCGCTCAAACTAATGGTGGAAAGTGAAGAAACAAACCCAAAAAGACTATGTAATAAAGGAAACCTTATTATAATAGAGAAAACAATGAATTACCCCATAGAAACAATCCTAGAACCACTGAGATATGATTCCACAAATTAAAATCACTTAAAAGACTCTTAAATATATTGATTTATGCACTACAATTGAGAGAATCAAGACAAAATAAAGGATTTTTGTCCATAAAATAAAGAAAAAATAATTTATATAGGATGTCAGACGGTCGCGGCCTTCAGACCCTCAATCACAATGCACAAAGGGATTGTACTATGTGATTGTTTCCATGCGATCGTGACCCTTTGGTGCCCAGCCAGCCTCAATTTGAATAATTAAGGCTCAAAATGGAAATGAGTCATATTATGACAACCCATTTATGATATTTTATATAATCAACATTGAGCCTTAACAGAATTCATAAAAAGGTAATTCGGGGTCAATTAAATAATTAATGAAATTTAAAATATAAAACTTCAAGGAAACCAACCTATTGATTCCAGCAAGTAAAAAATGACTTGGGGCAGTTATTAGAATGCTCTAAATACAGATAAATCATAGGAATAACAAAAATGGCCCCTATGTATATTACAGAAATACAACCATACACTAAAGATTGATGGAGGAAAATCAAATTCAATGAAGAATTTTTTATCTCAAATAAAAATTGAATTAATGAAAAGATACACAAAAATTATTCAAAATGTTGTTAGCTTGTCCTATATCAAACACTTAGCTTATAAAATATAAATTTCAATAATTGAAACAAAAAACAAGAAAATACCCTATATAGGCACACAAATCCAGAGTATGAAAATTACAAAATTTCTAACAAACACCCTCTATATGAGTAGGATCAGGCTACAAAAATGGTTTGTAAATCTTAAAATTTGTACTAGATCTCATTCTTGCTCAAATTAAGTTAAGCTTCTATTTCGTTAGATCCCTTTTGCGATGTGTGTTCTATGATCGCAGAATAAGATTAATACTAGAGGGATTGTACTTGATTTTTAAAATTTTCTCTGGTGTTTAGATCTTTGGAAAGGAGTATTTAGACCCATGTAAAATATAAAAATTATTCGGGTTATATGGGTATACATTTGAACAAATTTTAGATGCAATCAGGGCGTATGCAGTGCAGAGCTCAATTCTAGGAATAAACTCCACACTACGAAGTATTTTGTAGAAGCTTTCTTAATAGCTCTATTCTGGGTGTCATAACATGCAACTTATTCTTAAAAATGGGAGGTGCTCCATGGACCCCTAGTGGTTGGTGAAATTTTTAGAACTTCATTTATTTGAGGATACTAGGATAAATCTCCACCTTACATTAGCCTAGTACTATGATGTTTTGACATCTGAATGATAAACTAAGTGGTAAATAGTGTCTAAACCCTTGTTCCTTACATTAAAAGTTCAAAAGTTGTGAAAAGTTCGTCAAAGTGTCAACTTAGAGTTCTTCAATTCCAAGCTCAAGAATTCAAGCTTTCCTTTAGTTTTTTTTAGTCAAAAATGCTAGTCATCAGGTATGTGCATATTTTTTGAGAGTTTTCTTTCACTCTTACGCGTAACTATTGTTTTCAAGTTGAAATTCCATGATTTCATGATCTAGGGTTCTTACTCAAAGTTAGTTCAAGGATCTAGTTTTAGTTTCGTGTGATGATCTTATGTTCATAAACACATTTTTAATGCTTTTTCCATAAATTTCTATGTTTGTATCATAGTACTCAGTTCATCTCTATGTCAAAGCATGATTTTAATTTTTCTTCAGTTTTGTATGCAGAGTTCTACCTCTATGTTTATCTTTTAATGATTAGTTATATTTTCTAATGGCTAAATGGCACTCAAACAATTCTCAGTTTTGCTTAAAAAATATAAATTACATGTCTTATTTATTATTTCATGTATTTGGGAAAGGTATGCTCCATGTCTTTGTTTCCAAGATTAATTAAGCATTACTCAGTATAACATGACATGACCACAAACTCATGTAATGATATTAGCACAACTAGTGTAGGCTTAAATAAGACATTATTTTACGAGTCCAGTTTATTTTTCATGCCTTGTATGATTCCCAAATACTTCATTACTAGTATCTCAATCTTAGTATGAGTAGATAAAGTTTTAGTTTTTGAAGTAGTAATTAGCAACAGGCGAATGTGAAATCCTATCTTTTTCTAGTAGAGATTGACACCGCAATCCAAGAACTACGTTGTTGTTGTAAGTATTAGCCTACTTTGCCTCAATTTAGTAGATCCACATCAACCAAGTTCTATTTCTTTAGTTGAGAATAAGGTGACCTCCCAACGATTCTTGTACGTTTGATTCAATTTTTGTTCACATGGTTTATGTCGGATAAGAGACTCTCCCACTATTTTTAGCTTTATGTATTAGTTTATAGTCTCAATTTACATTATAGAAGTACCAATATGTTTCATGACAGCCAATTTTATAGTTCATATGATTTAGTTAAGAAGTAATTATGCTTTCAATTCTAAGTCTTAATGGCAGAAAGAAATAATAGAAAAGGAGTGCCAGTATAAAGATCTTCATTAGTGCGTAAATCGATTGTATACCACCACTAATAAACACCATAATAAGCAATATTTATTGGGCCAAGAGCACCCCCTCGAGTAAAAGCTTCCACGACCGGTTGACCGATAGTATTATATTAAATAGTAATAGTACAAGTACACAATTTCAGTAAACTTCACTTCATTTAGTTCAGTTTAGTTTTAGTTTAGGTTTATTCTATAAAATAAAATTTAATAAAAAATAAATAAAAATAAGAATTAATTCAAAATACTAAATAAAAAGGAGTCTTTATGTAGCGTTACCGATCTTTCCATTTTTTGACCCATTTCTTGGGTAAAGTCTCCCAACTATATTGGAAAATGAATTGGTTCCTCATAAAGAGAAAGAAAGTTTTCTTCTAGTCCCGTTTGTTGCTCTCCAATTTAGAAAGACTTGTCAAAAATATATGTGAGTCATAGCATTTTAGTTTATGATTATACTTTATTTATTTAGTTCAGTTATCTTCAATTCAACATGATTTTAGATTTTAGATTTTAAATGCTTCATGCATACATACTCAGTACCATCCTTCTACTGGTGTATACTTTGTTCCAACATTGTCTTATAACATAAATTGATGCTCTTTTTCTATATTTGTGGATTGCCAGGATCTCTATTCTCTCTAGTTTATTTAGTGGTAAGTCCTCACATTCTCAGGAAAAATACTTTTGGTCAGTAGATTCATACAGTTTTTCCTTATTTTAGTTTTATTTAATTTCTAGTATTTTAAGTCAGCTAGAGACTTGTTCTATATGCTCTCCAGTATTATATAGTAGAGTCTTTCTAGACATAATACTTTTCATTCAACTTTACAAATTTGATGTTGCTTTATTCTGATTCATCCAATTTATACAGTTGGTCCACGACAACTTTATTTATTTCTTCTGCTCATATTCAGTATTTATTAGTAGTTTTACATGATACAATATTTATCTTTGGAAATTCATGGTTCCAAGTACCATATCCCATCTAGGGTTCTGCCTCGGGTTATGACAAACTTTGTATTAGAGTACTAGGTTATAAGAGTCCTAGTATGTCTGAAACCCATGTTTAGTAGATTTTTTATTATAAGTGTTAAGAATGACACACATATAGGAAAGTGGGCTACCAAATTCTTATGAAATGTTTCCACTTGTTCATCATCTCATTCGTGCCTTGGATTCTATATCTATATTCCTCTAACTTGTGCTTTACTCTTTTTTAAAATATGCCTTCCCATAGACTAGCTGTGAAAACTAGGATTGGAGCCTGAGAACAACAAAGGTTAGTTTCTTCAGCCTTCACTAGAAGCAATTACTAAGCCCCCTCCAGTTCTAGTTGCTTAGCTTCCTTATCTTAAAAATGACAATGTCTCATTTATATAGTTTAGAAATACTATTCATCTTTTGTCTTAGGAAATTACATCTCAAGTAGATCATTATGTTGTATAACTAGTAGTCTTTTCGGGTGCACCAAATACATCTATCCTGATGAACTATTTACATTGAAGAT
The DNA here is from genome assembly GCA_039654485.1 of Withania somnifera. Taxonomy (NCBI): domain Eukaryota; kingdom Viridiplantae; phylum Streptophyta; class Magnoliopsida; order Solanales; family Solanaceae; genus Withania; species Withania somnifera. The sequence goes on along the minus strand of JBDJHY010146531.1, from coordinate 4,173 downwards.
CCATGAGTTTCTCTGACTAAACAGTCCTGAGTTCTTTGGGTTAAAATTAAGAAAGAATTAAAATAGTTTTGTAGAGGAATTTTAAAGGATTTTTTGGAGTCATAAGAGTAAATGAGGTGGATATAGTAGATATAGCAACATATCAACTTAGGTATATAGCTAAGATTTTATTTTATTGGTGGAAAAAAAGCAGGGTATGATAATGTTCCCTTAGTCTGTACAACTTTTAAGAAGGCCTTCTTTGGATGGTTCTTTCCTCAAGGGAAGAGAGAGGCCAAGGTTTTTGAGTTTCTTAACTTAGAGAAAGGCTCCATAAGTTGGTAGGGTATATTCTTAATTTTATTTAACTATCACATTATGATCATGATATGGTGGATGAAATGAGCAACAAAATAAGTCTATTTGTAAATAGGCTTAACACTCATATGATGAAGGAGGTAAGGAAGCAATGTTGAGTGGATATATGAACATTAGATGGCTCATGGTTTACCTATATTAACTTGAGGAAGATAAATCTAAACTAAGGGATGAATTTTGAACTAAGAGAATCAAAATAAGAGGTTCAAAGTTCAGTCAGAAGAAAGATGTCAAGGGTAATTGACAATCTCATCAGCAGAGATTATTATCTCCAGTACCATTATCAGCCAATGCTACAACCTAGTTAATCAAGCCTCGTTATGATAAGAAACCTAGGGTATTAGGTAGTCATTCAAAGGGCATTATTGTAGGAGGGAGTACTCACCCTGCTTGTAATAAATATAGAAATAATCACCCAGGGAAGTGTCTTTATCAGAAATAAAGATTCTTTATATGTGGTTAGATTTTCCACAGGCCTAAGGATTTTTCCTCTATGAGATAGTTGAGGAATGGAATTAGTGTCAATCTACTACTCCAACAGCTTCAGTCGGTCACTCAAGTCAACAAAGTGCTACTTCTAGTGCTAAATATAGGCAGTGCTATCATTATGCACTTTGGTCCAGTCAGGATCAGGAGGACTCCCTAGATGTTTTCACTGGTATATTACCAGTTCACCCGCTAGATGTATATGCATTATTATATCCACTATCTACTTTATCAGTTATTACTCCTTATATTGCTATAAAATTTGGAGTCATACCTTAGTAACTCTTTTATTTTTTCATCTCCACCCAGGTAGATGATTAAGTTATAGAAGAAAGTATACATAGAAATTTTCCAATCTCACTCTCTCAAATAATCACCTCATAGACTTAGTAGAATTAGACATGATCAACTTTGATGTAATTCTTGGAATGGATATGCAGCATTTGTGCTATGCCTAACTTGATTGTAGGACCATTATGGTAAAATTTTAGTTTCCCAATGATCTTTTCCTAGATTGGAAGGGTAGTCATTATGTTCATAGAGTTTCTTTTATTTCTTATCTCAAGGATAGAAAGCTTATCTCAAAAGGTTTTCTATATAATCTAGTTTAGCTTAAGGATAAAGATTTTAAGACCCCACCAATCCAGTCAATATCAGTTGTTAATAAGTTTTTAGTAGTATTTCTTGAGGATCTACGCAGAGTCCCTCCAGTTAGGGAGATAGAATTCTGAATAGACATCCTTCCTTACACTGAACCTATATCTTTTCCACCATATAGAATGGCACCAATAGATATCAAGGAGCTAAAAAATCAAATAAAAGACCTCTTAGATAAAGGTTTCATTAGGCCTGATGTACTCCTGTGAGGTGTGGTAGTTCTCTTTGTGTGTAAGAAAGATGAGTCTATTTGAATGTGCATTGATTACTGTCAGTTAATAAGGTAACCATAAATAATAAGTATGATACTCCCATAATCGATGAGCTATTAAACCAGCTTTAGAGTTCTAGTTTCTTCTCTAAGATTAACCTAAGGTCAGGTTACCATCAATGCAAGGTCATAGGGTGTGACTTATCCAAGACAACCTTCAAAACTTGGTATTGTCATTTGAGATTGTAATTATGTTATTTGGGTTGTCCAATAACCTTGCTTATTTTATGGACCTAATTAATTGAGTGTTCAACAAGACATATTAATCATTGTGTTGATAGATGTCATTCTAATTTACTCTATTGAGATGGAGCATATTGGCTATTTGAGGATTGTGTTGCAAACCCTTTAAAATTGTAAGTTGTTCAGCAAATTCTCTAACTGTGAATTTTAGTTTAAGTTAGTTTCCTTTCTTGGTCATGTGATAACTAGCAAGGTCACTTAGGGGGATTCTCAAAAGATAGATGCAGTAAAGAACATTAATAGACCTAATTCTCCTTTATACATTAGGATTTTCTTGGGCTTAGTTGGGTATTATAGGACATTTATAAGGTTTTTCATCTATAACAAACCCTTTGACTAGATTGATTCAGATGAAAATCAAGTTTCGATTGTCAGATAGTAGTGAGAAAATTCTTTAGAGTTGACTTCCTATTGACTTTTCTAGTTGGTATAGATGTTTTCACGGTCTATTATGATTCTTCAAGAGTTAGCCTTGGTTGTTTTTCTATGAAGAATGGTAAATTCATACCATGTTCCTCTAGATAACTTAACACTCATTAAGAAGATTATCCCACTCATCATCTCTAGTTGGAAGCAATTTTTTTTCGCCTTGAATATTTGGAGGCACAATGTTTATAGTACTGTGTAGATCTTTTACTAATCATAAGAGCTTGCAATAGCTTTTCACCTAGAAGGAGTTGAAACTCTATCAATAGAGATGGCTAGAGTTGAAAGATTATGTAATGAGTGTCCTTTACCTTCCCGGTCAGACAAATGTAGTTACAGGAGAACCCTTATTAGACTGTCTATATGTAGTGTATCTGAGATGAGCAAGAATAGGACCTACCTATCCCGGCCTTTTCACATAGAGCCAGGCGAAATAGTTGCAGGCATTGCAAGCTACCATGAGGAGGAGTGATGCTTGGGGAGCCCTTTTCAAGCCATATCATAAAATTTTCAACCTATTGAAATCTTGTGAGTTGCAATATATGCATACTCAAAAACTTGAGATGCCTAATTGAAGATTCCATAATTTTGGGGGCTTCCAGATGCCATAACTTTGGGGGCCAAAGTTCCATTATTGCAACTTGTAATATATATAACTATTAGAGTTGCAGTATTTTTCATTTACTTTGTGGATGTAATATTTTGAACTCCTTGAGAGATTATTTCTAGCATAGAATAGCTTTTTAGACGTAATCTAGTATAATTTTAGAGTGTAATTAGTGGTGGATTCTTTTAATTACAATCGTAACTTATTTTTACACTCAATTGAAGGTTTCTATTTGTGGACCTCAAATTTGGTTTCTGTAGATTGCGTGTTGGAAATTGTTATCAATTCACAGGTTGGATTGAAAGGTGAGGGTAACCAATCCTTTATTGTTCATAACCTAGTGGTTATTTGTAATTTTTTGCATATTTTTCTCTTTGTTTCTTTCTCCCCCATTTATTTTTCACCTCGTATATCAATCTACATCATTCGGTATCAGAGCATAGGCTAATAACTCGTTCCATTGAATTACAGCCCTCAGTTCATAAATAAATAATTCAAAAAAATGGAGGGTATTTTGAAATTTTGAAAATTTTAAGAAAAATTTCAAAATTCTGTCAAAATTTGGTGTTTCAAGTTTTATAATCGTGTTTCCCTAGTGTTTTAAGTTATGTATCTTGAATTTGGGGTCAATCTTAGTTGTTTCGAGCTATTCACCATTTTTGACATTGAAGGTGACGAACTAGGGTTCATAAGTTGAAGCTTCGAGCCGTTTTTGTGAGTAAAAAGTAGCGGGATATGTTTCCCATAGTGTAGGGAGCATGAGGTCGACAGTTAGTGTAAAATAGAGTTCATTAGAGGGTGGTTGGATTTTAAAAGTTACAAATGTTCTAGAGTGTTCTTCATAACGTCATGTGAAGAAGATGAAGAACTAATGCATTTTATCCATCATCCTCAAGTCAAAGTAATATTTTGGTGTTGAAAGGTTGATTTTTTCCCAAGTCATTAGAATACGTATCAAATTTTATTCAATTCCGGGTTGATTTGAACGGGTTTGAATATTTGGTGGTCTTAGTGTGGTTCATATCTTGATCATTGAAGATCTTCAATTTCATGTTGTTTGATCTACATTAAGTGTGTTTTGAGTTGAAAAAGGTGTTAATGCACGTGAAATTACCATTTAGGGAAA
>JBDJHY010146521.1:0-13008 GCA_039654485.1 Withania somnifera | reverse complement strand
ATTACCTTAGAAGTACCTGGTTCATCTCTAATTGTGTAGCAGGGTTCTAGTAGTTGCGTACCAATAAGATTTATTTCTTTTCTTAATGATAGAAGGTTAGTATAGAGGGGGTGTTTGGAATACTTAGCATATGTTCATAATATTCAAGCCGACATTCCTACTCCTGAGTTTGTTCCTATTGTTTCTGAGTTTCTTGATGTATTTTTGACCGATCTACTAGGCCTACCACCAAAGTGGATAGAAGGGAGTGCATCATCACTGTGGTTTATTTCTTTTTAGGTCTTATTAAGTTAGCCAACTCTTCCAATAAACTATTTTTTCTATGAATTATTTTGGAAAAATTCTTCTGCTCCATTCTCTTAATTTTGATTTTACCATTCGATATTCACCTAGTAGTTTGGGCATCCTTCAACCTCAAAATTGTTCAATCACCCTGTACTATATCCATGAAACTATCAATAATTAGCCATCAATATGTTAATTTGAACTGTGGATTTCTTTGTTCCTAGTTGCCATAATCTAACTTAACAGGGTTATGCTTAAAGACTACCCTAGGGAGAATGCTTTGGTTGATGCTCTTGAAGCTTTCCTCCCATCCTATAGAGCATATAAACTTGTTTAATTTCGTAGCACTATTCTAATTTTCATCCTTGAACCAAGTGAAATTTCGTCCATTCATGCTAGGGTCATGAAGTTCCAAATCTTCTATCTATCAAGAGAAATATTTCATGATATTTATGACTCTGTTGCACTCCCTTCTATCCACCATTTGTCTTGAAACAATGAAATCACTACCAGTAACCCAAGGTCCTTCACATAATTCCTTTATTTCTGCCATTTCTTCCTAACAAATTAATTTTTTACTTTTTCTATGTGGAGCATAGACTAGTAAAATACCATGAAAGGGAGATTTTGGTTGATTCAAACTTGTGAGTGATTGAGTATGTAACTTTCTTCACCTAATTACCAGACCAAAATTTGATGTCCCATGTGAGAATAATTAACCCATTATTTCCATCTTCTTCAATGGTATCCGAATGTCATCCATCTACTAGGCCAGAGTTATCCCGTATTCACCTTAGTTTGCTGCAAACAAACCATATTTGCCTTCCATTTTACAATCACGTCTTAAGAAACCTTGTATTAGTGTTAATTTAAAAACTCATAACATTCCATGTAATCCATTTTATCTTTATTTAAAAGATATACTAAGTAACCTCCCCTTGCTTCTAGTGCCCTCCACCTTTTGTTATAACTAGAACGCAGGTTCTTGAGTTTATTCTCATATTCCTTTTTATTTTGGAGTGCTAATCATTTCCCCTGAGTGTTATTTTTTAACTCCTTTTTCTTCTAATTAATTCTCATGAAGATAGCTAAGGTATCCTCCTAAAAACCCTTATATGTATTACTCAATTCCAAAATATGAGGATTTATACAATTCAGTTCGTTGGTTTCATTCCTCTCTTGTTCAAGTAAAATATGCAGATTTTTATGGTTTTGATTTTGGAATTTGTTGTATCTGAAGCGCTGTTCATTACTTGTTTTACTTGGCCTTTCTAACCTCCCCCTTCTTTTTCTCCTTGTTGTATTCTGCTGAATTATGTACTTGCATGTGATAAGCTTCTTTCTTTTCAATCATCACCTTCCTTCGTATTCTTCTTTGAGTTTATTTCCCAATTTTTAAGAGCTTCCAGAAATTGAGAAGCTAGGGATTTAATGGTTGAAAGTGTAATGAAACAAAATTCTAATGTCGTGATGGAACCTGCTTTAACCCACCTAGAAAGGTAAGCCTATTAGAAAGGTAAGCTTGTACATTTCTATAAAGGTAAATACAAAAATAATGAATAATAAATTAGAAAAAAAGGAATGTAGAATATAACATCCATTTATAAAACCAACCAAAAACTAATGTGACCATGTACAAGCCTCTAATACAAGGAATACATAACTGATAAGGAAATATATAGTCTCAAATGTCTAGGATCTATAAGTAGGATCTGATACATAAAAAAGTTAAGGAATCTGCCAGATGACAAACAATGATCTTGGGACCTGATCGAAAGAGATGTGATCAAACCGCATCGGACTTTGCACCTACACAAGTGCAAAAAAGCAAGGGAGCGAGTACAATGAAATAACGGGTACTGAACGAGTATCCTTGTCCTGGAACTAAAACAAAACAATGAAGAATCACCAACTACTCCAATCATCCCAACCATAATCCTCACGACTTCAAGATATGAATCAGTACAACACTACCAGTTTGTAAATAAAAGTAAATAATAGGTACATGGCGTAGGTATGATAACAGTAATAAACCTTATAAAAGAACCAATAATGAATAAACAAAACCAAGATAGTTTCCATAACCAAATCTAAGATCCCATTGATATATAATCAACAAAATATTACTAATTTGCTCATATGACAATACTCAACTCATAACAAGTGTGTAATTCGATCCTTAGCTCATTCGGAGGCGTCCTCCCTATCAAGTCCATTTCACAACTTATGGGAGTAAATTCCATTCATTGGGCCAAGGCCTCATAGGTGGAATCCATAGAACCTTGATTAGTCTCCATTCCATAAGTTCGCCCACGATAGGAAGGACACATTTGATGCAACCAAGAAACAAGCTCATGGAATGGAACGAATAAGAATAGGACAAGGTAGCAATCTAAAAACATCAATATCAACCATATCATAATACTAATTTCATCTAGAATCACTGATTGTTTCCCAACTTACCATCAATAAGGATTTTCTTGGCACTTTCAAGTGACTTTCATTACCATCTAAAGAGAATATAATTCATCTATCAATATGGGGTTCACAACACCTCTCTAATCCATTTAATAAAAGATCATAACAATGTATAAAAAGGCACCATAAATATATGTTCTCACGAAGTAGAGAAGAAAAACGTATAATGAATCAATATACGTGAGATACAATACACATAACATGCAATGCATACAATTAAACTCATTATCATAAAATTATCGATAGGAACCTTGACTATATGCATGTACATCATTATTTATCTTATATTTTAGTAGTTTCGGTATAATCCTCGGCCCTTACTTCATATCATTAATGCCTGTACATTATAGTAATGCTAGTATGGTTCTCGACCCTTACCTTCGTATCATCAATATTTTCATATCAAACCAATGCCATTATGTACCTCAACCCTTGCTTTCATATCATCAATATTTACATATTTTTCCAGTACGGTCCTCAACCCTTACTTTCATACCATTAATATTTATCCATCACAGTAATGTCGGTATGGACCTCAGCCTTACTTTCATATCTTTAACATTTACATATGCAATACAATTCCAAGAGCCAACAAAAATTAGCATTTAGGAGTTAAGAAAATTATGGCATAAAAAAGGTAAATAAATCAATCAGCCCCCACATGGGAAATTAATCAAATACAATGTCACAAGGATTCACCAGGGCTTCTCATAGTCATAATATCAAGTAAGGAACAAATAGAATGTAAGACAACATCTCATGGGAACCAAACAGCCATGTCTATCTTTACTCAACTAGAGATAATAATGTGATTAAATATTTACCCATTTTAATTTCTTGGTTTTAATCCCGAATTCTTGACTCTAGTTTTCGGGTGAAAGATTAGTCACCCAAACGGACACCTCCAAATAATCCCCATTACTCCCAATTAGAAGTAAAAATACACAACAAGATTCTACATAGCTTTGTAAAAGGGTCAAATCTCCACTTTCCTTAGAAAAAAAAAACTTAATCAAACTGGAGATTCGTTCACACTAGGTCCTTGCCTCCGTAATATCTAATCAAATATGATCTATGCGTGAGAAAATACGAATTTGGTACCCATATTACTAACTTTAAAATCGGGTCAAAAATTACCCCCAAAAAGCAAAAACTGATGGTCAAGGGAATTTCCAAATTGTTAGTTGAAAATCAAGTTTCTCATGTTTCAAGGATCATAATATGAAATTTTATCCAAATCAGAGAAGTAATTGTCCCTCAAAACTCATTTATTTAATGTCAAGGTTTTTCATAAAATCTCCAGATTTTATACCTTGAAATTACCAAGTTACATGACTAAATCAAGTAATTATTAGTGGGTAATCGAAGACTTAGTTTTAGGAACTTACCCAAGTGATTCACCTTGAAACCCATCTATGAAATTACCCCATGTGAGCTCTCAAAATAAAAATATATGGTGATATAAAATCAAAAACAATGATTTTGTTGCCAGATCACTAGTCCCATACTCTACGCAATTGCTATATAAGTCATCATGATCATGATGAACAAATTTTCCTTGGACCAAAGGGACTCTATGCGATCGCGATAATGCCAAACAGGATTGCGATGATTGAGAAATATGTGTTGCACGATCATGACCAATAGATCACATGATCATGATGCTGTCCTAGCTTCACTCATATGATCACGACATCAAGTCACATGATCATGAAGAAGTGCCTAGAAATGCACCAACAACTCAAATAGAAAACTAGTCTCCGATAGGACCCTCGGGATTCATTCAGAATCCCGTTAAAATAAACCATATATGCTACCCTACTAAAGTCGACGTTCTGGACTCAATGGAACCACCAAAATGAGAATCTAAGACCTCCTTGGAAACTTTACTAAAAAGGGTGATTTTGACCTCAGAACTTATGAAAAATATTTTGAACCATCTCCTAGAACAAAAATGACGAGCTTCCAATTATAAATATTGACCAAAGTCAAACTTTGTCCTTTAAACTCAACTTTATCCCATCAAATGAGCTAAAATCAACACAAAAGGTCTAATTCTGGAAAAATAAGGTCCCATTAGACTTATTTAGACATTCTAGAGCTGATGGAATTGATGGAATCCCATTTCGGGACTTGAAACTCCAGATGAGGTCTAAATCCACTAATTTCAATACAAAAGCTTTGAAAAAAACTAAAAAATTCTCGAAGTTTATAATTTTTAGCTTTGATATCAAAACTAACCCCATAAACTAATTAATAATGACTTATGGTAACTCTTTAAAAGGGTAAAAATGGTAATTTTATAGAAAATGTTAAAAATGACCTTCAAGTTCATTACATCATCCACAACTAAAAATCGTGTTTATCCTCAAACATAAAGAGATATAAAATACCTAAAGTATCAAAAAAATCTGGGGTTATTTGGCATAGATATCAAACTCAATCTTTCACATAGCCTCTGAAGTTGGGTGATGCTTCCATTGAACCTTTACTGAAGAAATTTCATTAGTTCTTAATTTTTTAACCTTTCTGTCCAAAATAGACACAGGATCCTCCTTATAGGTCAAGTATGGATTCAACATCACATACTCATAATGAATAACATAAGAATCATTAGGGATATACTTTTGAATCATAGAAACATGGAAGGTGGGATGTGTCGCTGACAAGCTAGGTGGAAAAGATAACTCATTAGCCACCTCTCTATCTCACCTCAAAATATTAAAAGGTCCAATAAACTTAGGGATGATCTTTCCCTTCTTTTCAAATCTCATTACACCCTTTATGGGTGACACCTTTATCATAACATGATCACCCTTGTTAAACTCTAAGGGTCGATCTCGTCTATCAACATAACTCTTTTGTCTACTCTGGGCTGTCAATAATTGGATCTGAATTAGTCAAACCTTCTCCATAGAATCAATAAGTAGATCTGTATCAAGGGATCTCACCTAAAATACAAAAACCCAACCGATCGAGGATACACACCTCCTACCATATAATTCCTCAAAAGGCACCATCTGAATACTGGAGTAATAACAATTTTTATAAGAAAAATCTACCAAGGATAAATGCTTATACCAATGATCCCCAAAATCCATCATGTAAGCCCCTAGCATATTCTCCAAAATCTGAATAGTCAGATCAAATTAACCATTGGGCTGGGGGGAGGGGGGAAAGTTGTACTCATATCAAGCTAGCACCCAAACCATGCTGTAATTCTCTCTAGAAATGCAAAGTGAAAAAGGAACCTAGATAATAAATAATAGAAATAAGGATACCATGTAACCGAACAATCTGACTAAGGTAAATCTGTGCTAACTTCTCAGCCTTATAAGTAACCTTGACTAGAATGAGATAGGCAGATTTAGTTAATTGATATACAATAACCTAAATGGAATCAAATCCACCAAGGTCCTAGGTAATCTAAAAAAAATCCATGGTAATCCTCTTCCACTTTTGCGAATGGATAAGCATCCTCTGAGACACTCCTCTTGGCCTATGATGCTCAAACTTTACACTATGATAGTTTTAGAATATATCCACAAACTCTGCTATATCCCTCTACATGCCATACCACCAGTAGTGTTGGCTCAAATCAGGGTACATCTTTGCTGCCTGGATGGATAGAATACCTCAAACTATTTGCCCACTGCATAATAATCTAGTCAAATTACCTACCTTAGGCATATATATCCAGCTACCAATCCTCAAAACACCCTCTAGGTCAAGAAATGCCTCATTTGCCTCTCCCTTAAACACCTTATCTCTAATAATGCACAACTTTTTATCCTCAAATTGCTTTTCCTTAAGCTAATCAATAAGGGAAAGAACAACACTCAATAAAGGCAAGGACACCACTATCTGAAATCTGCAAGTGAACCAAATTGTATGCCAAACTCTAAACCTCCCCAGCTAAAGACCATAACTCTAGTTGAATCAATACAAGGCTACTTATACTAGCTAATTTCCTACTCAAAGTGTCAGCTACCACATTAGCCTTACCTGTATGGTATAAAATAGGCATATCATAATACTTTAGCAACTCAATCCACTATCGCTGCCTCAGGTTCAGATCCCTCTGAATGAAAATATATTAAAGACTCTTGGTTGGTGAACACCTCATAATAACTCCATAAAAATAGTGACACCATAACTTCAACACATATACCATGGGTGCTAACTCAAGATCATGGGTAGGGTAGTTCTTCTCATGGGTCTTCAATTGGCTAGAAGCATAATCAATAATGTTGACCTTTTGTGTCAAAACTCAACCCAAAACAACTTGAGAAACATCAATAAATAGTGAAAGGCTCACCCTTTATAGGCTAAGTCAAAACTGGCGCTAAAGTCAATAAGGCCTTAAGCCTATGGAAACTCTCCTCGTACTCACCATACCATTGAAATGTAATATTTGTTTAGTCAACTGAGTCAATGGAGCTACACTAGAAAAAAACCCTTGAACATATCTGTGATAGTACCCTACCAAGCCAACGAAGCTGACCAAAAACACACTACTACGCTACGGGGAAACAAAGATGAAAGAAACTTCACAAGAAGGTTGAAGAATGGATCAACTTTATGAGTTCCCTGGTATAAACTATCTTTCTAAATTCTCACCAAGCTGAATAATTAACCTAGTCACAACACCTCTAAATGATACTATCGAAGATCTACGCTTCCATAAACCAACTCAAGATACACATACTAAACACCTAAGAAGCACCCACTATGCTGCCATACCCAATGAGACTCCAACTCTCCATGATATTATAATAACTAAAACCTAGTACCATCAAACCAATTCTCACAAAAGATAGCAATGCCGTACTTAAACTGTGGGGAAGATACCCTAATGGAGAAAAAAAAATAATGTCCAACCAACACGATCACGAAACAACGAAACTATGACTACTAGAACTCACTGCAGATAAGTAACAACTCCCACCACGACAACTACTTTTCAATCTCAACACACAATAATAGTCCACTAAACCACAACTATAACTGAATTACACACACGATACGGTTAGAGCTCACAATAAGTACATAATATAACAATCCCAAAAATCACTAGGAGACCCCAGTCTCCTGCAAATACTAGAATCATCCACAAATATTACACTATTTCAGAACTACATAACAATACTAGAATGATAATATCAACACACCCTAATTCAGTGCTTACCACGGACTCTGATCCGTAAACCCATAAAGTGGAAAACACTCTACAAACTTGCACCAATTGAGTTTAATATAAAATCTACCACAAAACCTTTATATCACTAAATAGTCTAACTCAAGAACCACACTCTCTATCCACTACTAAGGAAGAAACCCATTTTAAAGAAGAACACACCGACACACTATTCATCAAACCTATGTATTGACACTATAAATACCAAACTTTCCAAACCAAGGAAACTCGACCGAAATTGCTACAATTGTCAAAATAGAAGCGAACAAGATCGAGACGTGGCTCAAACCCAATAATCAAGAACCACTCATGCTGAGTTAGGTGGTCAGGTTGGTCGATTAAAGAAAACTCTACAATACAACACAGACACTAATCGACCAAAAACATTGATTTTCATGAACGAATACAAGCTATCTCTAGTGTCACAGAGAGTACCAGAACATAACTCTCAGTGGCTATAAAAAAACCCATCCATGTAACCAAGGATCTAATAGGTGTGGCCAAGACCGTGATCTTGGTGCGAGTGCCAAAATGTATAGAGATGAGGGTAACCTACCCATACTAGGAGATATAATACTACTACCCATGAAATAACTCTGCTATCAATAAACCTCCTCAATGAAAAAACACCAGGCCTACCATTAACATGCTATAACAAAGCTCAAGCCTCTCGGTCAGCTATCCAATTGGGTCTAGCATAAAAATCCACTACCAAAAGAACTCAGTTATAAATTGAAAACAAATAGCAATCAATCCATGGCATATATAAATTGAAAACAAATAGCAATCAATCCATGGCATATTAGCCAATGTCAGCACATAGTGGCAAATAAAATACATAGATAGGTAGCAAGATTCACCAAAGCTAAAGAATTACTATGACCAAAGTGCTACCAAAATCAATCGAATAAAAGCCAAACTGGGTAACAGCAAGGTGAAATCCAACCTGAGATCATCACCTCTGTCTCTACTATAGTCAAAATAACAATAGGCATAGCCTGTCCATGATTTACCAAACACCGTTCCCAACCACTTGCCTTACAACACTGAGCATTTTTGGGACATCTGCCCATCCACGAGGAACACCTCTAACTAGTGGAAACACTGACTCAGGAGTACCCTAAATGGAATACTGAATCACCCCTCGTTGGGGGTACTCTCTACCACGGTGACCTACTACCCCATACTCAAAGCACCTTGGTTTATGGGGATAATCCCTAGAATGATGGCTAGAAAAGTACATTTGAAGCACAACCCTAATCTCTTAAGCCGATGAATGACTCTCGGCCTACTAAGATGGTTATCCCATCCTAGAGTCACGGGAGGAATACTAACTAAAATCTACTCAGAACTATGAACCCTAACATCCATCTGAACCTCAACTAAAGTCTGTTATACGGTCTGAGTTACTGGCGATGCCGCCTAAATTGGTGGTGATAAAGTCTGAGCTACAATAATATTGGCTGAGCTAAATCCCCTAACAAGGTATCACTAGCACCATCTGGCTTAACAAGATGCTAAGTAGGCTGAAGAATACCACGCTAGAGGAAAGATCTGGAATAATAACCAAAGATGTTACACTCAAAATACAACCTTGGTAGCTTACTCTTGCAAGAACTATGATCAGCACCCGGCTGCCCACCATGACTGGAAGACCCAAAACCTTGACCATGCACCCCATAGGCCTCTTGGCAAAATCCTTCCATAAACTTCACATGGGCCAACACCTAAGAAAAGAATGTTCTACCATTATCAATTGCTCCACCGCTAGCTGAAGAGGAAAAATCAAACCATTCATAAATCTCTATTCTTTATCCATCTCAGTAGGGAAAACTATTGTAGTACGCCAAACCATCTCATAAAAACGGACCTCATACTCAGCGACAAACATCTGACCTTGCTGCAGGCACCTAAACTCCCTCTGCTCCAGTGAGACACTCCTTATATCGGGAGATACTTCCACTGATGCTCATCCCTGACTACGCTTGGAATCTCAAGAAAGTATCTCTGCAGAATTGGAATGGCTAAAAATCCAATCGGCACCAAAGTTGATCCCAAGTCCATTGGGTGCTATAACGGAATATTTGATGGTGCTGGTCTGTGGTTGGAACTGACCCTTTGCTCATATTTGAGGCTCTGGCTGTTGTGATGACCCTAGCATATTCTCTACCACTGACTCAATCCCAATATCGGCACCTTATAGGAGTCTTAGCTACTGATATCAAATACTCTCCCTTGCTCGTTGAAGACTTTGAATGTACCATCTATAAAAAAATAATTGTGAACAAATAAGCTTTTGGGTAAACATCAAGGGAAGAAGGGTACGAATTAGAATCAAGAAGGAGTTATTTCCTAAATATCGTCATAGACTCCCAAAGATAAGCAGCGGACATCTCTGTACAGATCTAGAAGACTCTACCAGACATTGGTTATGTACACTGACACCAAAAAACCTAGAGCTCTGATACCAATTTGTCACAACCATATTTCTCGAATCATGATGGCACATACTATACCACCAGTTAGAAACCCACCCTGTAGCCTAAAGACAAAGCAGAGGGATACTATACCAAAAGCAGAAAGCACAAGTTTAATAGATAATATATAAATTAATAAAGTGGAAGTATAAAAAAAAAATAATTCCAAAAACCCAGTATCAGTGTAACACAAAACCTCTAAGTACAAAACAAGGAATCAAATGTATAATATAAAAATATATCCAAAAATACATGGAGATCAAAACCAATATTGAAGAGAAGCAGGAAAAACTTGATGCCAAGATTACCCTAATTCTCTAAAAATCAATAGAATCTGCACGAACAATAATCTGTGAATCAAGGTTGAGCACCTGTACTCGGATTTGCACATGTCAAGTGTAGTATGAGTACAAGATGCCGAAGCAACCCATACCCAGTAGGCTTTGAGGTCCCACTATGCACATAAAAAGAATAAGAGAAATAATTAATGGAAGGAAATAAATAGGGTCACAAAAGCAAATAGTACATCATGGAAGCTATAGGAATCAAATAATATGTAGAACACATATCTCTAGCTAATCACATAACAAGACTTCAGGAAACGAAGAAAGACGTACCTAGAATCCTTACATCAGTATAGGTGAATAATAGCAATAATTTAAATCAAGATTCAAAGATGACAGAAAGAGATTATGAATGGTATACCAGTAACCTCAAGTAAGGGATGAATTAATAAACTATAATATGAAGCATATTATCCCACATAACATGAAATATCAAGAAACTAATAAGAACAACCAAGAAGTAATAACAATACTAAAGTAATGCATATAAACACTGTCAAGTCCCCCAAAAAGAAGCACAACATACACAGAAAAAATGCTCACCCTAGGCCTTATATCTCAACAGGGTACACTGAAGAAGACAAGTGTAGAAAAAAAAACACGCTCACAAAAAGTAACCAGTCTTATGTACGTTTCTCCTCCGGAACCCATAGGCCTAGCAGGCAGAATCAATGGAAGGCTACCCTAAATATTCCCGATATATCTCTCCTCCATCCTATATCCCCTCTTTGTCACCGAAGCCCAGAGGCAAGGTCCATGGAGCTACGCTACCACGTACAATCTCAAACATTATCATAACCTCACATCCCAAATCACAAAGCCTTAAGGGTCTCATAGTCTGGAAACCAACATCTCATATCAATAAAATCATCAAGATGTACACGGCAAGTCATGGCGTTCAATGCCTGGATATCATAGTATCACCACATTTCTCAAGGGAATATATCAATAATCCTCCGAACCAGTGTACGTGATAGTTTTTGAAAAGTTGTATTCACTATCGTACGATGACGGACTCAAGTGCCAACGACTGTACTCACTATCGAATGGAGTCAGTCTCAAGTCCCAACATTAATTAGTCAAATGATAATTCCCGATGCCAGGGTGTAAATCTTGGGCTAAAATAAGTAAGAATAGTATTACCGGGTGGTCGATGCAATGCCAAGTCTAATACAGTTAAAAAGTCATCTACTTATATTATTATTAGAATATTACAATTTATTGGTTATATCCTTACCTGTTATTATTACTAAAACCAGTCTTTAGCTTCCATGGCTTAATAATCAGGTGGTAATACTGGCCCAGTCCCAATACACTCTCATCGGAGCCAAAGGCCTAACATGTCGTATTATATATGCACAACATATCAATAAGTATATATACACATGAAATGACAACCATCTATGCCCGAATAGGTATCACTTGGAAAATCCTAAGTCACGATACCATAAAAATTCGAATGCCAAAGTATATATCAAATGAGGAAACAGATGAAAGAATGGTACAGGGTCACTATAGACACCTAGCTACCCAACCCAAGGATGATATTTAGTACAATTATTAAAGTTATAAACCCAGAGATAGCCCCACGAAGCCTACCTGCAGTCCGGCTATAAAGCACTGTAAGCTCACAATTATTACTCTGACTGATATCAAACAAAATCCGATTGCTTTAAAACTTGTGTAATAGTATTCCACATGTCAATACAAATCTAACAGCATAAATTATACTAAGTTTCGGACTGGATCTAAAATCAAACCTAAAACAAGCTTGCGGGGCTCACTCGTCGAAACTAAAAATAAAATTCTCCATGGGGTTCTCAATGTTACTAGGAACCCATGCTCCAAAATTGAGCACAATTCGAGTAAGGGAAGACCCTTGAAAAACCCAGAGAAGATTGAGTTTTAATTGGGCTAAAGATTTTATCTTTATGGAATTGTACGTTCAAATTCGGAAAAGGAAACATTACTATGATTTATAATAACCCTAAAGAGCAAGAATTTTCCATCTAACTTCGGATATAATTGAAGGAATCAAGAAATCATGACTATGGAATTAATGGAGGAAAAACCCTAATTTTCATGAAATTTAACTGATGAAATAACTTACCAAATGTGAGGATGATGTATGAGATCTACAAGGAACTTTTCTATGAAGTTTAGGAAAGTTTCCAAGACAAATCGCACCAAAATTTGAGAGAAAATGAGGGAAAAGTATATGAAATAA
>JBDJHY010146513.1:0-13009 GCA_039654485.1 Withania somnifera | reverse complement strand
CGCACTAACGGAAAACCTGAGATAATTCTTAGCTGCTGTGGAAGTTAGCGTCTTAAAGAAAGTAAGTGCTTGCTGCCAACTTTTTTTGTGCAACATGAAAAATACTTTTTCAAAGAATTAAAACTTTGTATTCAAAAAAAGTACGACATATCCAAAAACTTAACTACTGGGTATCCAATGCAGTAGAAAAACACTTTATTGGCTTTCCTTAATCTAAAAATTTGTCATTCTCATTAAAGTTCATTGATCAATCTAGGGGCTGAGCTGCTATTTCACAGGATAGAGTGCCACTAGGGGATGAGCTACTATTTCACAGGATAGAGTGCCACTAGGGGCTGAGCTACTCTTTTACAGGATAGAGTGCCACTCACAACAATGAGAGGATCCCATATTCAATGATCTATTTTGATGTTTGGGGTGTTACAGGGATAATAATTTAATCACCAACTCTTAAAAAGATGGTCACTTTCCACTAGTAAAGCTATAGTCTTGCCTAACTTTTAGTTCTCCATTAATGTAGTCCAATCGAGTTTCAAATCTTCTAAGACATACAAGTAGTATGCTAGGTAGGAAGGTGATGAGGTAGGTCGACTTTGTGATAAGCTAGACACATTTCCCTTTTTCTTTTTATTGGTGTTCTTTCTTCTTCTTTCATTCTTTCCCTTTTTCTCCACTTCGAACCTTATCAACAATTCTCCCCTTCTTTTCTTTTGACTTTCCTTGCTTCCCTATTTGTTCTTTTAGTTAATCTCGTCACACCTCCACTCAATATCTTTTCTTATTTTTATTTTATTGACTGGAGGATGAAAGTTCTCACCTTTCCTCTTGATTTATCTTTGCGCTTGTACCCTAAACATAAGCCTTTTTCCTACAAAATTATACCATTGTATCTTAATCAGATTGAAGTGTCGAAGTTTGTTAAATCATGCCTATTATATAATATGATGTTCAAAGAAATGTTCTTAGGCTCAACTAGTCGTTGATGAGGGTGAGATGTCAATTTTTGTAGTGTGGTGGTTTCTAAGAAAGCCTAAAGTCATTTTCCAAACCAAGCACAGACTAGGATTTCACCTTGATTTACAGTTTGGGCACGTTCTAGCCTATGTCGAGGCAACTAAACCCACAAAGGTCTCATACAAGGTTCTTCATCCCTTATTTTTTCGCAGTCCCTTGCTCAATCAACATCATTGAATTCGATTAACATCTCCATCTTTAAATTGTTGTTTGTATAAGTTATCTAAATCATGAATTTGAAGTCTCGAGCATAACAAGATGCCCCACATAGAATTTATTCGCCATTATCCGGCCTCACACACCCAACTTTCCCAACATTTTACTTCAAAACAAAAAAAAATATTTTTTAAGTATTTTTAATTTGTTCATGAGTCGATGCATGAAAATGATGTATTTTCCCCTAAGAGGGTCATGTATTCCATCTATCATAGGGGGTGCCACCCAGCTCGATACTAAGAAAAAGACTCAAAATCAAGAAAAATAAAAATTTGCTCCTCGAGAAAGATATGTGGCATAAAGAAAACCGTTGGAGTTTATTTCTACTCTATATGCATATGTGGTTACACAACATAAAATAAACATGCATGCGAAGCACATGAGGTAAGAATACGGTGAGCCCGATGGGGGTGCCTTATCCCACGCGTGATTCACAATTTAATTATGATAAGGAAAATTATAATCTCAGCTAACACATGGGTAATCTAATAAAACAAAAAATATGAAAATAAAAAATTTCTGCTCCCACATGAACAAAACCAAAAAAAAAAAATACAAATACAATTAGTCAACATTGCCCCACATGGGCAAACAAACCAAATAATAATATTCAACAAATTCCCCATGATAGAAAACAAATAAAAATAGTAGTAGCATCAATTTCCTACACATGGGCTCAATAAGTATCAGTTATCAAAAAAAGCCCCTAGACGGGCATATCACAGTATTAGGAGAGAGATAAATCAAAATATGCTCCACATTCCACTGTAGTAGTCATTGCAAAGAAGTACCCCCCAACAAAAAAATATAATATTATCAAGAATACTTAGAAAGAGCGTAGTTTAGAACTCCGTATAGACACTACTGTTATTGTGGTTGACAGGAAGGACCAAAAATACTGGCAGCTAGATTAATAAAAAACTTCTATGTCCCTTGGGGAGGGGCATTGGAGCTTGAGGAAGCCCCTACTTTTCTATTGTGCTTATCTACAAGTAAGCATTTTCGGGTGATTTCAACCTATTGTAACTCAATTAAGGCATCATCATCTGTAGGGAGCTCTTCCATGCTCTCAACAATATTCTCACTAGCCGAAATCGCTTCAGTACCTACAGGTGCTTCATCCATTATGTTATCAATATCAAAAGAAAAATTAAACTCCTAGTGCTTCTTGCCATTTTATATTTTGTCCTTCAACCCCACTATCTCACTTTTCAATGCCTTCACTTTTGCACGAAACTTAGACACTTGACTTCTCAAGGGTCTCACTAACTAGTCCACCGCCTTTAGGATGATTTTAGGAAGTTTTGCCACCAATTGGGCCAGATGTAAATTTTGGGGCCACTAACATTTACTCGTGGCTAAGATGGCTGCGTTGGTGGTATGACAGGTGAATGATGTGTTAGAGTGCTTGAGGGGTATGGATTAGCTGCAACAGTGACCTAATGTCCTTATGGTATGCTGTCACCTACATTCTCCTCTTCTGGGATTGAGGTCCAAGCAATGGATTAATTGAGGACTTGGAGGATATAGAGAAAGAGAGAAAGTAAGCTAGCAGGAGCAGTCCAGATTTGCAGGAAAAAACCCTCATCCTAATATTGATCACGTCATGATGAGGAGTCCATCACAATAGGGATCACGACGTGATCACAATTGTAATCCCTTTTGGTTGACAGTGGCTGGAAGCCTTTTACTAATTGGATTAGTAGGGGAAATATTGTCTTTTCACCCAAGGACTTATGTAACCCTTAAGATACATTTTGAGGCAGCATTATCAAAGAGGATTATTCTCATCAAGGAGTAGTTCTATTATATTGAGGAGAAACAACACAAGTCAAGACTCATACACTAGCATTGTAGGGTGAATTTCTATATTCAATTCTCATACGGTATTATATAATCATGATTTATGAATTGCATATGCATTGTATTGGCTAAACAACCTTGTTCTGGGGCTTATGGTTAACACACTATGTATGGATATGAATTTATTTAAGGTATTCTTTTTGGATAGTTGATTGTTCTTCTACTTTATAATAATTGGGTTTCTAATTATTGGCCGCTATTAGAATCAATCTTAGGCTTTCTAGGGTTATTGAATCCAATAATCTTGTGAGTGAATCGAAGTAGGAGGAGTGTGTTTATGTTATTAACCCTAATCCAAGATAAATAATATAACTAGTTAACTAAGACATAATTGTGTACTTAGTGCTTCACTTGGTTTTAATAGAGAAGAAAGAGTTAATTCCTTTATGAGAGTTAAACAACACATGCCAATTAGAGTAGTTGATTGCTTAAGTAATTCGTAACTAAAGGACTATCAATCCCTATTCATAACTTCAACCCCTAATCCAACAATCAATGAAAGAATTTTCCTTATTGAAGTCAAGTCCCTATATGTGTATGCATGTAATTCCATAGCCCTGGAACCATTAATCATATTGAACTACCTTACTTGTTTTGATCCAATTCGTACTTCTTCATCTTAGTTACTCTAGATTTATACAATCTCTCAGCTCCTATTCTAATTTACTTAATTGCACTATAAAGTGAGTTCTTATACGAATCATTTAGCGAAGCTAATTCATAATTCTAAGTCCCTGTGGGTTCGATATTCGACTCGCAAGTGCCATTATATTACTCGTACGACAACGTACACTTGCATGTGTTCTAGGGAAACAACATACACGTCAATTTATCTTTCCAAGTCCACACTCCTCACACCTATATCGATCGAAAAATATATCGCGGATGATGCTATCCTTAGAACCCCTTACCCACTCCCCAGAACAACCAAACTGACACCATTAACTCTCAAAATATCCCTTTATCTTCCAATTCAAAAGATCACACTCCACAGAATTTCACACCTGCCTTCTACGCCTAGCTCAAAATGTCCAAATTTTAAACATTCAAATACTTCTTCCAACTACATTCCATACAACCAAAATTCCCTAACCTTACCACATCCCTCAAAACTTTGATAAGGACATAGAGAAAAGAGATTTAGATGCCAACGAGATAAAGAAATGAATGGATAAAAAAAGAGATAGAAAGGATAAAGGAA
Organism: Withania somnifera; assembly: GCA_039654485.1. Lineage (NCBI taxonomy): Eukaryota > Viridiplantae > Streptophyta > Magnoliopsida > Solanales > Solanaceae > Withania > Withania somnifera. Next base: position 8,715 of record JBDJHY010146513.1, on the reverse strand, counting down.
ACCAAGAGCGTCCCCGAGGAATTCGAGTTTGGGACTAATGATCTCTGCATGCATTCTAGTTTGGACTTGGTAGAAAGTTTCAAGATCCTTAAGTTTGAGACATTCAATGACATCGAAAGTACCATTGCCCACTTGGAAGGATATTATAAACAAATGGTATGGGCTGGGAGAAAAGAAGCACTACTGATGTGACTATTTAGCCGTAGCCTAAGTGGAAAGGTATTGGAGTGGTTTACTATTCAAAATCTTAAGAAGTAGACAAGAAAGAAGTCTATGTATAAATACTTTGTGCATATTTGCTTATAACATTGAGGTGGTCCCCGATATATATGCTCTGGATTGTATCCGTCATAAGATCAATGAGTATATTTTAGACTATGCCTATCAATGGAAAAAAGAAGTAGTGAGAGTTCAACTGCCTAAGTATGTGGATGAATAGTAGACCATTTTCATGAGATCTCAAGAACTAAAATATTATGATAAAATGATCTCAACTGTTCGAGCCCGATTCGTAGATCTAGTCAAAATCAACAATATTGTGGAAAAGGCATCAGAATAGGTAAAATAATCTGATTATAGGGATATACTAGGATCTCAAAAAATAAAAGGAAGTGTGTGGAAATAACCTCACATCTCCCTAGCTCAAAGATTAGGAGATCTATGGGCCCTATCTTAGAAAAAGACATAATTATACCATCATATAGTGCCATTCCACAAATATCTCAGCTAATGTTCTTTACCCAATCTAATCCCTAGTCACTCCACCAAGTTATTTTGTCCAAGGAAATATTGCAACTCCACATCCAAATGTACGACCTCCACACTAGAACGCCATTCCAAATTACAAGAGTAGACCACATATCCGGACCTACTAAAAAGTAAAAAAAAACTTAATCTCCAACAACAACCCAGAGGAATTGAAACAATACAAATGACTCGTGGCGAAACATCACAAGGAAGCTTCCAAGGACCTTTACTCCTTTAGTAGAAGATCCAAGTTGTTGCTGGACTCATCTAGCTTCTCCTAACTCAGTTTATCAACATCACCACTGTGCTTATTATTTAGGTGGGGTAGGATATATCACAGAGTAATATCCTTATTTTAAGCATAAGATACAAGACTTGATAGATCAAAAAGTGATCAATCTCTAGACCGAGCCAAATGTTACCAACAATCCTCTCCCAACATGGAGAAGCCAGTGTAACCATGATCGAGAATGATGAGGAGTGGTTGATCAGAAAGAACATTGTGAAAGAGAAAACATAAAATTCAATCAAAGTAGAAGAAGTAGACAAGGTCGTAGAAGCCTTGAAAATTGATGAATACCCCAATTTTTTTCTTGCCACGAAATCTCACCAAATCTTCACATTGTTTTCAGCATGAAAGGAGTTCATTGTCAAATCTGCATCTGCTCTCTACATGAATCACTCTTGAAGATTCTATACACCAGAAAAATTATCCAATGATGCCTGCAAGAAAGATCAATCAAGAAGGACGATCAGTAAGGGTGAGGTAGATAAGTTTTAGAGAAGAATGCATTCAAAATAATATTATATGGTGAAGCACCTTGAGAAAGTCCAGCTCAAATTTCCATACTGGCACTCTTGATAGCTCCCCGCATAACTAGCAAGCTCTCCTTAAGGTTTTGGATAAGACATAAGTGCCCACCAGACCAATAGTGAAGACTTGACACTATAGTCAACAAAGGTATAAGGAGTCGCAAAATTTTCTTTAGCAATGATAAGAAACAATTTGAAGGGGTAATGTACAACAAGGCTTTGCATGTCATGGTAAAATACAGAGATTAGATAATAAATGGGGTGTTGATTGATGACATGTCAGGATTGAACATTTTCCCATTGTCTACATCAACCTAACTTAATTATGATACTGAAAAAATTAAGAGAAGATACATGAGTGTCTGAGGTTTTGATGGTGGGTAGAGGGATACAGTAGGTGAAGTTAGCCACATATTCCAAAATAGGCCATGCTAAGCTTCAGGACAATTTCCAAGTGATAGGTATTAATCCTAGCTATAATATTTTACTTGGATGACCTTGGATCCATGCCACTAGGACGGTGTCCTCTGCTTTGCATCAGCTGATGAAATTTGTATGGGAGGTCAAGAAGTGACCATTCAATGAGAAGGAATTCATCCCAGTCACCCTAAAGGAATAGTGCCTATGATTGAAGAGTTTCATAAAGGAACTAAGTGCTAGTTCATTGAAGGAGTGCATGCCACATGTGAATATATAACTCCGCCCATTCAAATGCCTTTAGTATACAAAATAATAGCAAGTGTCATAATGAGGAGTGGTTTTGAGCCCATTCTAGGGATAGGAAAGAACAAGGACTGGATTATTGATTCAATATGCATCCCTAAACAATTCTTCAAGTATAATTTAGGACATCATCTGACCGAGGAGGACGATATAGAATTCAACACAAATAAGAATAACTGTGGTCTCTTGAAGCCTATTCCTCCATTGTATTGATCATTTCCCATTCATATTGTAGTTATGTATGAAGGTCTGGAGGAAGGGATAGGGTTTTTTTTGAAGAGTGCGATTTCTTCCTAGAAGAAATCCTTGTCACGGCTAGAATTCATCCTATAGAATCCGGAGAACAATTGCAAAATTGGAAGGCTCTCTCGCTCGCGATTGTTAGAGAAATGGGGTAGAATGTGTTTTAAAAATTTGCAAAAAGACCGGTGATGATCTTGAGGAGGCCGAGACTAACCATTTGTCTTAAAAATTTCCTATTCTAGTTTTTTAAATTCCCAAAGAAACTAATATACTTTTATAAATTCTTATCCATAGTTTGTAGTCCTTTTAAAATTTAGGCCACCCCATATTTGTAAAATTATTTTACTTTTTGTATATCTACCTATTTTCTAAGTTTATGTTTGTGCTTTCAGTAAAGATATTTTAAAACCCACTACTACCATGTCATGCCAAATACCTAATGAACAAGTTGAGCATAAGGGTAAAAATCCTAAAGGCTACGACTATGAAGAGTACAAGGTCTTGAATGGATAGCTGATATGATTGAGAAATTCAAGAATCAAGAAAATAAAAACCTTGAAGAAGCCAAGTTTTTCAACTTGGGAAGTAATGAAGAAGTCAAAGAAACAAAAACAAAAATTAGTGTGCATATAATCGAGAAACATAAAGAGAAGCTTATGTACCTCCTCAAGAAATACATCAACATGTTCTTCTGGTCTTATGATGATATGCTAGGGTTGAGTAATGATTTTGTATCCCATAAATTACACATTGATCCAAAATGAAATCTCGTAAATAAAAAAGCCTGAAAGTTCAGTCAAGACTTAACTTTGAGGATCAAAGAGGAAGTTAACAAAAAAATCCAAGACAAGTTTGTAAAGGTGTCTAAGTATCCTATTTTGTTAGCCAATGTTGTCCCAGTATTAAAGAAGGATGGAAAAATAAGAATTTGTATGGATTACATAGACCTAAAAGGGGCTAATCGTAAGGAAAAATTTCCATTGTCTAACATTCATATCCTAATAGAAAATTATGCCAAGCATGAGATACAGTCATTCGTGGATTGTTTCGCCGGGTACCTTCAAATCTTAATGGATATAAAAGACACAGAGAAAACAACTTTCATCATGACCTGAGAATGTATCATTATAGGGTAATGCCCTTTGGACTTAGGAATGCTGACACTACCTACATGAGAGCCATGACAACCATCTTTAATGACATGATTCATAGAGAGATTGAAGTTAATGTTGATGATTTTATAATCAAGTCCCGCTAAAAATTTTACCACTTGGACCATTTGAAGAAGTTTTTCGATAGGTTTTGAAAGTACAATTTGAAGTTAAATCCTACAATGCACCTTTGGAGTACCCAACAGGAAATTATTAGGCTTCATAGTCAGTAGGAGAGGAATAGAGCTTGTCCCATTGAAGGTCAAACAAATTTAAGATCTGCCACCACCTAAGACCAAGAAAGAAGTCACGAGTCTCTTGGGAAGGTTGAATTACATCAGCCATTTTATATCTTAATTGACTCTCATTTGTGAGCCTATTTTTAAGTTATTAAAGAAAGACCCTTCAAATCATTGTATTGAAGAGTGCTTAAAAGCTTTTTTACACCATCAAAGAATATTTGTCTAATCCACCAATTATAGTACCACCACGAGAAGAAAGCCTAGTTTTTTTTTGTATTTATCCATGTTAGAAAACTCATTTGGAAGTGTTTTCTCCTAACATGATGAGATAAGGAAAAAGGACCTATCTATCTACTATTTGAGTAAGAAGTTTACTAATTGTGAAGTCTGTTACAATCTTTTAGAGAAAACTTGTTGTGCTTTGACATGGATCTCCTAAAAGTTTGGACACTACTTGTCTTCTTACACTACCTACCTCATTTACAGAATGGATCCACTAAGGTACATATTCCAGAAAGCATTGTCTAAAGGAAGATTGGAAAAATGGAAAATGTTATTGAGTGAATTCGACATCATAGATGTTACCTAGAAGGCCATAAAGGACAAGAAATCATGAATCATCTTGAAGAAAATCCAGTTGATAAAGAGCTTAGTTCGCCACATGTGTTCTTTTCGGATAAGGAAGTATGGTTAGTGGGAGAAGATATATCAAAAAGATACTTGGCATGGGATTATATTTTGATAGAGCAATGAACTTTAAAGGATATGGGTACAAGCTATTTTAGTATTCGAAACCATTTATCACTATCCGATAACAACCAAGCTTCGTTTCCCTTGGAATAACAACATGGTGAAACATGTATTTTGGGGTTAAGGCTCACCATAAATATGGATGTGAAAGAATTACTAGTAATAGGTGATTCTGATTTACTGATTCAACAAGTCTAAATAGACTAGGTATCCAAGAATTAATATATCATTCAGTATGGCGATGTGGTACAAAGGCTATATAAACCATTTCAAAAAAGTAGAATTCAAACATACTCCTAGAGTACAACATGATCTTGCCAATGCATTAGCTACCATGGAAGCCATTCTTCAACATACCGACCAATGCTATATCGATTCCTTGAAGGTCATGTTAAAAGAGTAAACCAACATATTGTTCACAAGTTAAAAAAGAATCGGATGGAAAGCCATGGTACTTTGACATAAGAGGTACCTCAAAAGTAGAAAATTCCTTAAATATACCGAGGCTAATCAGAAGAAGGATATCTTCCACATAGTCAACAATTTCTTCTTGAGTAGAGAGATCCTTTACAAAATTATGCCCGATTTAGGGTTCCTCATGTGTATATACATAGGAGAATGTGGAACACACATGAACGGTCTCCTGTTTGCTTGAAGTACACTATGAATAGGTTATTTTTTGATGGTGATATAAAGTAGCTATTATTGATTCATGCAAAAAATTCCTCCAATGACCAGTACATGGGGACCTAGTTTGGGTACCTTTACTTTAGTTGTGAGCTATGAGGTCATCTTGGACATTCGTAGCTTGGGGAATGGATGTCATAGGCCCTATTGAGCCACCAGAATCTAAAGGGAATAGTTTCATCCTTATAGCTATTGACTACACCAAATGGGTGGAAGATCCTCCCCACAAATCAGTAACCAATAAAGTGGTAGCTGAATCTGTCCGAGGAAATTTGATATGTTGATTCGATATTACAGAGACTATCATCAATAAGAATGGAGCTAATTTGAATAGCCATTTAATGAAAGACATCTATGAGCAGTTTAAGATCACTCAACATAATCTAACTGCCTACTGTCTACAAATGATTGGAGCCGTTGAAGTATCAAGTAAGAACCTCAAGAAGTTCCTTTAAAAGATGATCAGTGATAGCCGGTCTTGGCATGGTACCTTTCCCTATGACTTGTTGGGATATAAAAGGAGACACACCGTAGCTTAATCTATGGTACAGAGGCTGTGATGCCAAATAAAGTTGACATTCCTTCATTACTCATAATTCAAGAATCAGGATTAATCAACGTATAGTGGGTTCAAGCATGTTGTGAACAATTAGCCTTGGTTTATGAAAAGAGAATGAATGATATTGCCATGGACAATTCTACAAGAAGACCTTGCCTTCAACTAAGGATTTAAAAGTTTGAAGGGGAAAAATTGGTTCTCAAAAGTATTTTCCTTCATGATGAGGAATATAAAGGAATGTTTTCACCCAATTGGAAAGGGCCTTATGTGGTTAGCAAGGTATTGAGTGGAGGTGCCCTAATTTTGGAAGAAATAGATGGTGAAGAATGGACCAAGCCAATCAACTTAGATGCTGTTAGCAAATATTATGTCCAGGTTTATGTTTTGTCACTGCCTAAAATTCAGGTCATGATGGCATCTACATCCCTCCAGTAGACAAGCCTAACCCTATATCCCGGAGCTACGCGCAATGGGTTATACACACTAGAATCATCCAACATAGAAGTAAATCATAAGATGATATATGTAAAAGTGGAAGAAAAAGAAATACATATACAACCCAAATCCCAAAACCTGGTACTTAATGGAACATGGATCTACTATACAAGTATCCAAAAAAAACAAAATGTATATACATAGAAGCAACTCCTATAAAAGTGAAACTACACATCACCCACTATACATAAAACTAAAGCAGGCTTGAAAATCAAGGAAACCACGGTCAGCTCGGATGACAAAGCCCATCACAATCTCTATAACCAGTTGTATTTACTCTACTCGATCTCAGCATCTTTGATAACACCTATTAGTATTTGCACCATGAAAATAGTACAGAAATGCAGTAAGAAAAAAGTATTGGTGCCGGAGTGCAATTCCATAAGTAAGAAAAAAGTAGAACTTCTCGATAATCCAGAAAGATAAAGGTGCCGGAGTGCAATTCCATAACCATAGTGCAAGTACAGGTCAATAGGAAACCTAAACATGGTAGACATATATGGGAAGTAACAAAGAAAAGGAAACGTACCTATGATCCAGCTAAGCCAAGACTTAACTAACTGTATATACATACACACCACAAATAAATAATAAAAAATAACCATTGAAAAACCTACCTGGTGGCCCATCTTGTCGGTAGGCACAGACAGCACAACAAAACCCTCAGTGACTCCCCTTTTAAGTCCGTTGAGCATAAATAATACAAAAGCAGTACATAGGGGTGCAAGAAAGTAAATCTGAATAAGGTCACACCATACCATGGGTCTCCCATCAGTAAGTGCCAAATATTGAAGATATATGCTCCTACATGAACTGATACCAGGGTCTACACCTCGGAGAACTGTGGCTCAATCAAGTGCAGGGTCTAACCACTATCAGAGCCAAACTCCAGGATCTATACCCTGCATATGCCATACTCAGGATTTGTGCCTTGGAGGACTGTACCTCAACCTCAACTATAGGGTAAGTACCATAACAATACCTATCTCAGAGGTCTTGCCTCATGTGCCATACTTAGGGTCTGTTCCTCGGAGGACTGTGCCTCTAAATTAAATATAGGGTATGTTCCCCAATAGTGCTAATCTCAGGGTCTATGCCCAGGAGGACAACGCCTCAAAATACAATGTAGAGTCTAAGACATACCATCACCAGTCTCACCATCCAAATCCAATAATATAACAACACCTGATCAAGGCGTAGTAACAACAATGCTTATCGATAATAGAAACGGAAACAATCAGAGTCTTAGATTAGCCAAAGTTCATAGGCTAAGAGCTCAACTCTCAACACTCACTGAGTGATGACTCAGATAGTCCCCAAGATATGTGGCCTCACATGGTGAGGCTAGAATCTATATATGCAACCCATCACCCTCTACGTCCCTTTACGGGCCCCAAAATCTGATAAAACAACCACAAGCCAACTAGAATAAAGTGATCAACCAGTACCCAACCCAAAATTCTATCCATATCAACAAGTATTAAATAGTATCCCAGTCTATAATAAAAATAAATAAACCTATCTTACCTGGGCTCCAATGAAAAATCCCAAAGTGCGTGAGCCGTAGGCCTGAAGCTCCGAATACAGCTAAAAGTGTCCGGAATTATCAAATTATGATTCTAGAGATTAATAAATAAAGAACAAGACCAATATTTCAATTCACAAATCAGGTCAAAAAACGGGCCCCAAAATAATCCTGCGGGCCCTGCAGCCTCTGCAGCCTCTGCAGCCAAAAAATTTAACAAAAAATATCGACACAACGTAGCTCAAGGAATTCATGGTTCAATTTTGACCTCAGTTGGACCACTGTAAGGTCCTTAATTGGCCAATAAACATTGGTACTTCTAAGGAAAAACATGTACAAGGTGATCCGTTGCATCCAAACACACATGTAAGTGTACGCGATCGTACAAGTAATATAGTGGCTCTTGCGAGCCGGATGTCAAACCCACAGGGACTTGTATTTAATTGACACTCTCGATAAAGTTATGGAAGGATTTAGGTCCACGTATAGATTCAGATTTTAGATGAGTATACTAACTAAGTGCAAACTAATTTGTAGTATAACTAAAAAGTATACTGTAAATTATGCTTAAAGAACTTCAATAATTTAAAAAGTTTAAGGGCTATGGATTTACTCACACACACACATATGAACTTTAATTAAATAAAGTTATTTGTCCGTTGATTGTTGAGTTAGGGGTTAAAAATATGACTAAGGATGGATCGTCCATTAGCCACCTAATTACTAAAGTAACAACTACACTAGATCTAGAGTGTTGTTCGCTTATCATAACAGCATTAA
>JBDJHY010146483.1:0-13011 GCA_039654485.1 Withania somnifera | reverse complement strand
CATAGACGGTATACCAGTAACCTCAATAAGGGATGAATGAATAAACAATAATATAACGCACAATATCCCACATAAAAAGAAATATCAAGTAATAAATAAGAACAACTAAGCAGTAATAACAATACTAAAGTAATGATATAAATGTTGTCAAGTCCCCCAGAAAAAGCGCAGCGTACACAAAAAGATGCTCACCCGTAGGCATCACCATACTACTAGGGGTACATTGAAAAAAAGTGCACAAAAGTAAATACACACCATGAAGTAACCAGTCCTGCATACGTTTCTCCTTCAGTACCCGTAGGCCCAACAGGAAGAATCCATGGAAGGCTACCCTAAATTTTTTCGGTATATCTCTACTATGTCCTATAGCCCCCCCTGCATCGTTGTAGCCCTGAGGTAAGGTTATGAAGGTGTGTTACCACGTACAATCTCTTACGGCATCATAATCTCACATCCCGAATCACAGAGCCTCAAGGGTCTCATAGTCTGGCATCCAATGCCTTATAATAATAATATCATCAAGCCGTACTCGACAAGTCATGGTGTCCAACACATTAATATAACGGTATCACCAATACCTTTAATAGAATAGGTATCATTATATCTCCACAACAAGTAAGTATGATAAGTGTCAAAAAATATACTCACTGTCATGCGATGACGGACTCAAGTGCCAGCAGTTGTACTTACTGCCGAATGGAATCGTCTCAAGTCCTCGCATTAATTAGTCAAATGATATTTCCCAGTGCCAGGGTATAAAGCCTGGGCTAAACCAAGTAGAAATAGTGATACTGGGTGCTTGACACAAAGCCAAGTCTAAAATAGTTAAAAATTCACTTACTTATAATATTATTAGAATATTTTAATTTACTAACTTCATATCATTATCTTTCATCATTACTAAAATCAGTCTCTGGCCTCTTCGGCTCAATAATCATGTGGTAATACTGACCCAGCCCCAATGCACTTTTATCAAAGCCAAAGGCCCAACCTTTCATATATGAATGCATAGCACATTAGCAAGTATATATATAATCATTTAATAACAACTACCTAAACCCTACACAAGTATCAGTTGACAACTCTTAAGTCACAGGCACCATATAAATCCGGATGCCAAAATATATATTAATCATGTAAGTGGAAGAAGGAACAGTACGAGGTTACTATAACAACCTAGCTACCTAATTCACGAATGCTATTTAATATATTAAAGCTATAAGCCCAGAGATAGCCCCATAGAGCCTATCTATCGTTTGACGATAAAGCGTTGCAAGCTCGCAAATGTTACTCCAACTGATATCAAACGAACTTCAATTGCTCTAGAACTTGCGAAATAGTATTCCATATATCAATATGAGTCAAAAGGTATAAATTATGCTAAATTTAGACTGGGCCTAAAATTGGGCTTGTGGGGCCCTCTTGTCGGAACTAAAATTGAACTTCTCCATGGGGTTTCCAACATTACTAGGAATCCATACTCTAAAATTGAGCATAATTCGAGCACATAAAGGGCTTCAAATCAGCCCGAGATAGATTCGGTTAATAGAGTTAAAGTTTGCATGCTTTATGACTTTAAATGGGGAAATTCGGTGAAGAAACGATAAATAAAAATTGTTATAATTCATGGAATAAGAATCTAATCATTCCCTTGGATATAATCTAAAATTACACTTTTTTTATTAGTTTAAGCATCAATGGAGGAAACCCCAAATTGATGAAAACTAAAGGGAACGAACTTACCGAAAGTAAGAAAGATGCACTGGAACTTTGGGAACTTTATCTTCAAGATTAGATGAGTTTCCTCAAGTTTATACCTTAGCATTTGAGAGAAAAGACAAGAATCTAATTTGCTAAATATAATAGCTGAAGGGGTTGCAACTATTTATAATTGTTGTCGCAGGTGCGACCTTGTGCCCCACGATCTCCTTCTTTGGGGAGACTAGTTGAGTCGTTGTGCCGATCAACCATCAAAGGTGTAATGGTCACTGGGGCGGCACCTTGCTCGCAAGGGCGACCTCGCAGGGGTGGTCTGTGCCTGTAATTTTACAACAACTGAATTCAAAAGCTCCAGGAGTCTAGAATGAGTATACTGAGTCCAATTTCAACAACCCAAATATGTAAACAACATGAAAATGACATTCTGTATCTAATAGAATCATCAAAAAAACCATCCGAGGTTGTTTAAGAAAAATGACCCCTAAAACCAATAATATCCCAAAACGCGCTACCCCACCAAGGTACTCTAAACAACACCAGCACTCCAACAGAAACACCAACACTCTTACTAGCCTAAGTTAACTATTATGAAACTGATGGAAACTTCAGAATTCTGATCTGACACTCCGATCACCAAAAACCACCTAAGCTCCAAATTAGGCCTTAAACTTAACTAAAATCCACAAATTGCAAATGAGAACTCTAAAACACAAACTTAAGGTTAAACTTGACTTTGTTTGGAATTATGAAGCTAACGGAACTGTCGAAATTTAATTCCGAGATTGTCTTGAAGGAAAGTTGACTTTGGTCAATTATTTCTTAGTTTTAGGCTCTAAAATAGGAAATTTGAGATATTTCTAGACTGAGTCCCCAAGGATCCGAACTATCGGCCCCAGCAAGTCATAAATGACTTGGAGCAACTGCTGAAATGCTATAAGATGCAAGTCGTCGCATATTCATCATAAATGACCATGAGGGTCATTACAGACTTGAACTTAAAACCATAGGTATTGACTCTTGAGAGAAACTAATCGGTGTTTTGTTTTCTCTTAACTGATTGTTTGTGAGGAACGAGTGTTGAATAGGATGCATAAAATAGTTTTTTCATGTGTGGGGGATTTAGTGTAGACTAGTAATTTCACTTATTTCCATGAAAATAATACTCTTAGACGGTGCCAAAATGATGTAGTATAGTCATCTAGGTGGTAGGGAAGTTACAAAATTCCCCTAAGGGTAAGTAGCATTATACCGGACTTTTACACTATCTTTATATATCTTTAAGGTGTGAGGCTATTAAAACTTTCTAGCCTCACGTCCTAAGGCCGCTAGAAAAGTCAATCAATGACTTTATTAAATTGGTTCACGAAGTGTGGCTAGTAAAATTCCCATAACTTTTTGCTCAGACCTCAAAATAATGAAAGGTTTGTTGCGTTGCAAAATAAGATTAAGGGATATTTCCTTGGATAGGTTATGGGTAAAAAAACTCCTTGTGATTAGGATATATGATCATTTTAAGTTGACCCATGCATGAAACATTAAAAAAAACTACAAAGGTAGAAGAGCATTAAACTTAACTTTGTATTAGGAATTCCTTTTGACTTTGAATCTTGTAAAAAACACTTCCACACTTTAGAAATGGTTTTTTCAGATAGAAACAAGTGGAATTTTGTAGGATTCGTACCTAAACACGTCTATTGAATAGTTCAAATTCTAGCTTAACTTTTGGGGTGTTACATTATCTCCATATTGGGATCATTTGTCCTTGAATGAAGGATTTAAGCTAACATAGAGAGAACTTAATATGAGAAGTGAATTACTAACCTTTGGAATGACATGCAATACTCATGAACAATCTACTCAATCACCCAATCTATCATAAACCATGTAAGTAAAAGATGAATATACTTTATGAAACTCATGTTATGCTACATGTAATTGATAGGGAAGCAAGGCTTCATGGAGTGTCTATTACCTCATATTGCACTAAATATTTTCTAGCACAAATATGTATTCTGATGCTCATTGAAGACGAGATAGAGCAGGTTACTTCATAAGAGCTTTTTTACAACTGCAAAGGGTCACACAAAAAGACATAGGAGTGCAAGGAACTGATATGGATCTGAGGAAAAGTGCTTGAACTACACTGAACATCAACATATCATATTTTCTCTTCCTAGAACAATGCTTATCAACTGAATAACGCGGCACCCAAGGAGTTTATCTATCTTGCTACGGAGGGTGCGTAAACATAAGATACAAGGGAAGTACACTTGACATATATTAAAGGCTTAAGCTCATAGGGAGCCTTTTCTTTAAGAACTACTAATCATATATTATTTAAATATCTCATTAATCGGAACTAAGCTCATAGAGTAGGAAAAGAACAGGATTGGACATAATCCTTATTTGGAATTTTAAATTTTTTGACATGAATTATACATACAAAAAATGTTGAATGGAAACTGGGATACTCAAGCCTTAGAAATGCCACTAATAATCTCCATCTTAGAAATCACCCCTCAACTATACTTCCTCTTCTCAAATATTCCACTCACTCTTCTGAACCTATTATTATCATAAGGGTATGGTAGCTACACACTTATTAGGCTAATCACATGCTCTTATTTCGTTCAAGCTTAACTCAAAGTACAAGGTGCCACATGTAATAGGATCATACTAGTCTAAGTCATGTTATTCGGTGTTCTATATCTATACAACAAATCAACCTTAAGTTCTAATTCAAGGAGTCATTAACCACATATTATAATCTGTTACACACTTATCAACACCACATTCAAGCTTATTATTATAAGTATCCTCACCATGTGTCTTTATTGAAGTTAAAAATAACCATCTAGGGGTCTTCTTAATATTACTGAAATCAATAAATCTACCCAGTCACTACAACCACACCTAAATTCTTCAATTCCAAGGGCACCCTAAAATGATTACTGACTAAACATACATTGTCTTTCATCTTAGCTTCCATTCAACTTCTTTTAGTACCATCTACCTCATCATAAATATAATCACTATATAAAACAAGGCATGATCATAAACAATAGAAGATACAAATTAAAATATAACTCTAGACCTCATACATGGAGTCTAAATTTAACATATCTATGTGAAAATATATCACTACTGCACTACTAACACTCAAGATGGGGTCTGCAAATGGAATTCATGAAATAGACTTAATAGAGAGAGTATTACAATAGGAGGTTTAACTAACATCATAAGTTGAATGGGTCTCTACATCATGAGCAGGGATGTTGGGTTGTCTAAAACAATTGCATGTCATTCAAGAAATTGAACATGAACTTAAACCTTCATACAAAGCATAAACAAGGGCTTGGCATGAACTTCCATTTATGACTGGAGTACAAAGAGTATGAATGGCTCATCATCTAATAATACCTTGACATAGGGACTGCTTACTATCACGGTTACAAGACTTGATCAGTTCTTTATCTTACCATCTCCCCTTTAGTACAAAGATGGAAACTATAAGTCTAAGGAATTATTCTCTAGACTGAACTACAATCACCCACTCTTCAAGATCAGTACCCGCTATACATTTGAATGCCAATCTCCTCTTAAAGCACTACAACCATGTACATTTACATTCTCCAAAGGACTTTCCTCTAGAATAACTTATGAACTACCTCTTCACCTTAAAGGCTAACATTGAAAAGTCAACACTCTCTCTAGCATACTAAAATCACAAATTCAATTCTTCATCCACCTACATACCACTATGCCTCACACTATAATAACTATCTAGAGTTCAAGCCTATTATTTAATACTAACCACTGGTAACATGCTTTTTTGCATCACTACTGAGACTTAAAACCACTAAATCAAGATCTTAGGCAACACTAGACCCTAGAATCAACTATAACTTAGTTAAATTTCAAGCACCTGCTAAATAGAATCCATCTTACGCATAACCTGAATATATTGAACCACAATATAATCAAAGTCTCCCTAACCATCAACCTCTTATGCTAATCACACCAAAATGCAATTTATTATAACTTATTATTCCTTAGTCAACACATAAGGCCTCACCATGTCACTACTCCCCAATAATCATAAAACATCTAACTACACACCTTAATTAGCAACTATATCCCACTTCGACTTCTACACTTCTAACTTTACAACTCTAGCTCTAAGGTCATTCTACCACAAAATGTTATCCCAACCACAACTTTCATGTCTACCACCAAATAAATCTACTCTTGTACTACTACTACTACTCCCTTCAACTAACACAACTCACTACCAAATAAGAATTAGGGTCGGGGTGAAATATAAGCACAATCAGAGACTAAGGGGCTTGATCTGACTGATCCTGACGTCTAAATTATTGAGCTAGCTTTTAGGAAATCTAGTTCTCTTCTAGGAAGCATGATTTGAAGCATGTAAAGTACGAGTCGGAAAATATTTGTTGGAATTAAACTCCGCAGCACAAAGTAAGATATGAATAAAGCACGCTCAGTAGCCTTTCATTTATAAGTGTGTCGCAATTAACACCAATAAAAGAGAATCTACTTAATGTGGACAGCCTAGGACACTTTAAACCTAAGGCTCTTATACAATGTTTTTTATGCCCTGGAGTCACTCCTGGATAAGACAAGGCATCCTCAGCCATAGGTTTCCTTATCATTCTTAGACGGACCCTTGGCTCATGCATTTCTCTAACCTTTGCTCATCAGTAGAATCATTATGAATAACTAAATAATATAGTGGGAAATCTCATGTAATAGAAAGAAAATATTGAATAAAGCAAAAAATCCAATTCCAACCATTAAATTACAATGTGTCTAAAAGCCTCTACAACTGAAATACTAGTCTGGTTGGACAAGTCGCTATGTAACCTTATAAAAAATAATATCTATTAAGGTCTAAACAACCCTACTAAGAATAACTAAGAATATAAACTAGTTCTCGAATCATTGCAATTCACTAATCACTAAAACAACAAAGAGTAGTAGATTTTGTCAACCGCAAGCATTGGAATGGTTAGCCTGACCTACATGTGAAATAATGCAGCGTAAGAAAGTATTCGATAATTACATTTGAATTTACTGAATAAGTGTGAAGGGGAAAAAGAATAGGCAACATCAACGTGATCAATATAAATAGATATAGTTCATGTGTAAGCTATGCATTTCATGATCAAATGCAATTAAAATCAACATCTCAAGTAAGTTAAATGATTTAAACAGTTCAAAATGTATCATTTAAATATCAATTTCAACATATCCTTTCAAAACTATGAAGCTTAACCATTTTTATGGGAGGTTCTATAACCTATATGTAAGACCATGTGAGCATGCGTAAAGTTCAGTCTATATCTCAGTTGATGAGTGCACTGTGTCTCACCATAGATATAGTACATGGCATTAACCTAGTGGGTCTAACTAGAAATTGTGATTAGGCTCTCGTTCGGCCATAATATAATCCTTTGATTGGAAATATAGTTATGGGGTGGGAACTTCATGCCCAATCCTCTTGGTGCTAATACTACTCACAAAACATACTACTGCTCATACTTATCCATTTAAAACAAAAATTCTATTAGTGAAAATTGATCAATATACAGTTTCTTAGCCTCTATAGGCAATTTATTGTCAATTTCCCTTGTGTTCAATTAAAACCATGTCCAAGCTTATAATTCAAGACAAACTTGCACAATATCAATAAACTAGTAAAGTGGTTCAAAGTTTTCTACATAAAATATTTAAAGCTTCATGGAACGTAAAAATTAGAACATGTAGATATACAAGAATCTTAAGGGATTTTACCTAAACAAATATAATAATATTATTTTTGCAAGATTTCATGCCTTAGGAGTAATCGAAATTACATTTATGATTTTTAGCATAAAATAGTTTATGAAATTAAGTGTATTTGTTACAAACTTGAAAGGAAACCCTTGTTCATGAATCCATATATCTGAATCCTTGAGAAATCATGTTGGAATTTAGAGAAGAAGATTTGAATTGAAAACCCTAGGTCTTGACCCTTGAGAGAAACTGATTATTGTTTTGTTTTCTCTTAACTAAATGTTTGTGAGGAATGAGGGTTGAATAGGATGCTTAGAATAGTTTATGTTTGTAGATTTAGGTTAGATTAGTAATTTTACTTATATCAGAGAAAATAATACACTTATAAGGTGTCAAAATGATGTAGCATAGTCATTTAGGTGATAGGGAAGTTACCCAAATGCCCCTATGGATAAATACCATTAAACTTGACTTTTGCATTACTTTTAAATAGCCTCACGTCTTGAGGCCACTGAAAAATTCAGATAGTGAATTTCTTAAATTAGTTCATGACACGTGTCTTGTAAAATCCCCATCACATTTTTCTCTGACCTCGAAATGATACATGATTTATTGTGTTGGAAACTTAACTCAGAGATATTTCGGTGGATATGTTATGGGTCACACAACTCCTTATATTAAGAGATAGGATCGTTTGAAGTTGACACATGCATGAAACATTATAGAAACTACAATTGTAGAAGATCTTTAAACTTAACTTTGTGTCAGGAGTTCCTTATGACTTTGCATAAGGACAAGCACCACTTCCACACTTTAGAAATGGATTTTTCACCTAGAAACAAATGGAAGTTCATAGTATCTGGACCTAAGTATGTAAGTTGAACATTTTGAATTCTAGGATAACTTTTGGGGTGTTACACTTGCACTCACACAGATCCTTGTGGTTTTTTCATGATTAACGATTGTTTTAGTGTGTTTTTCAAGGTTATCGATGGAATCTAGGTAGGCTACAGATTATTTCTTTCATATTGGACATCCAATATTATATATGCTTGAAAATTTTAAGCTCAGGGATGGGTTACTAGTTGGAGCTGTGTTATAGTAGTTATCTTGGCATACAGGTTATTTTGCTGGATTTATCATTTGTTTTACTTCACTAGGGATACGAGACCCTTCCTGTGTGTTTCATGCTGGCTCTGAAATGTAGTTGAGTTTAGGGAGGGGATTATACTAGTTGTTAGAGCTTAACATCTATCCCATTGATTTGTGTTGGTGTCTTAGAGCCGATCTAGGTAGGCTGATTGCTCTGTGTCGCGATCATGCATTGATATTTTTTAAATGGTAACTTGTCCTTAGTTAAATAACAAATAGAGACTAATTTCTTGCATATTATATGAATACTGTCCATGATTGTTCGAATATCAATACAGAGCTATTTTCTTACACTATTGGTTTCTATTTTCTCACTATCACTGTGATTTTTGGATATTTTCTATGAGGCGACAATTGGATTTTACTGAGACTTAATTTTCCTTTATGGATGGACTTCAAATTTTCCATTAAGATATCATATACTAGTTGGGGCCAAGAATTTGCATTTCCACTCTGATATCTATGCCCTGGTTGTCCTTTTTACAAGGTTTTAATCGTACGTGAACATAGATAGTCCCCTAAGAGAGTCTAACACACTGATACGAGGACTTTGTATGTGGTATTAAATCCCTCCACAGACATTCCTTCCTCAATGGTCGTATCTAATGCACTAGGTATATGCATTGTCTGGAGGAAGGGTGTACACGAGGAGGAGTGGTATGCGGGAAGTCTTTTGTGGTTACGAGCACTATTTACTTTTTATCAACCCCTTTGTGTTACATCCCTTACACTTTGTTGTACTCTTCAGTCTTACGGGGAGAGACCTGTTAGGTTACTTATATGCTAGTGTGCTTTATCTCTAGCAAGTCTTGCTCTGGTTAATTCCCTATTTTTAATCATTGTGAGATTATCTCATCACTTGTTCGGTATCTTTTTTGTGGTTATTCTTTTGGTGGTCATGTTGGATCTCTAGGTATATGTCACGTTGGTCATGATTTTCTTGTGACTCAGGTCCTATGTGTTATACCTTGGTAGTTGGTTTCCTTCCATACTTTCAAGCTAATATTGAGACTATTCTGCCTGTACTTTTTATTTGATCGCATATTACCGTGTTTATACTTACTCATGCTCTGTTGGCTTATGATGCCTACTTGGTACCTGTTGCTTTGGTACTCATGCTACTTATCTACATCTTTTTGTGATTCATGTCCTAGCTCCAGTCATCAGGGTGAGTGTAATCGTACGTGTTGACTTAGTGTTGTCTTAGCATATACGGTGAGCAGTTGGCGTTCATGCTGGCCGGATTCCCTTCTATTTTCAGAGTGTCCTAGTTGGATCCTAGATAGTTTTTTATAATTTTTTCTCCATCGCGAGTTGTATTATTTGTACTATTCTATATATAGATGCTCTACAACCATATTGCAGGTTTTAGGAGTTATTTTGTGTCATGTATCTCTGTTTCTTCTTCTTCTTCTTCTTCTTCACTTTTTTGGGTACTTAGTATAGGCCCACCGCTCAATGCTCTAGGCCAAGATTAGGCTTGCCTACAGGTGGGATTTAGAAGCTATCACAATTAGAATTTTGGATCACAATAGAGTGGTATTAGAGCTCTAGGGTCATCAGTGTCTCTGTCTGTAGGAGGGAGAGTCTCGAGGATTGGTACATAAATGTTTGTATCCATAATTGGGAGTCTACGAGGATCTTTTATATGTATGACTTTTGTTGACTCTTTCATGTAAGGTTTCTACTAGTTTTCTTGATATTCACCTTTGTTATATTCTTTGCAGATGGATTGTACATGTTCAGCATCCAGAGATAATGCTTCTCCCCCTCCTCTAACAGGAGCTCCAGTTAAGGGCAGGGGTAGAGCTAGATCATGTAGTTGAGGTCGGGCCAGAGTTTAGAAGATAGACAATAAACCTGTATATCTACCTCTACGACATGCATAACCACCTTCTAATGATGAAACTAGAGAAATATGGCAGTGTATAATTAGTATATTTGATAGATCACCCTCTGATGAGGGTCAGAATTTAGCTCTAGGACAAGCACAGGGTACCCCATCTCCTCCTATTCAGCCGATACAAGTGGCAGCCACAATTCCTCCTCCACAATATATTCCAGAGGCACTACCTATTAAGTCTCCCGTTCAGCCTTAGCTTGTAGCTTTTATTTTGACTTACAAGGATCGGGAGATGCATAGTAATTTTATTCATATAGGGCCTCTAAGATTCTCCGGTGACTCAAGATAGGATCCTTATAATTTTATTGTAGAGTGCAATCAGAGGTTACAAACTTTGTGCTTGAGAGAAATTCATGGAGTTGATTTTGTTGGGTATTAATTAGAGGGGTGGACTAAGGCTTGGTGGAGAGCGTATAGAGTGAACGGACCGGTAGGGTCAACACCTATGAAATGGAGTCAATTATGGACGCCTTTATAGATCAGTAAGTTACTCGAAGTATTTGCAAGGAGCTTAGGGTACAGTTTATTGATTTGCGGCGTGGCTCAATGACCATTTTTGAGTACGAGGCTTGATTCACGTAGCTTTTGAGGTATGGGGATGCTATTATGCCGACAGAGCCTAAGAAGGTCTGAAATTTTATAGGTGGATTGAGATTAGGGTTAAAGATGGATGTTGAGTTATTAATTTCTTAGGGTATTCCATTATTGACAGTGATTTATCATGCTCATAACATGGAGATGAATCATAGTGTAGCCCAAGGGGGCTGATGTAAGAGATGTTGTTGATAGGGAGATTTTAGTGGTTTTAGATCATATGGGAGATGGTATGGTAGACATAGGTCTCCATCGCCTCCACAGCAGAATTATCAAGGATAGAATAGTAGACCAGTTTGGGCCTCCTTACCATCAGCTAATATTGGTCAGGGTAGATAGCCCGCCAGGGGCACATCACTGGGATTCAGGGTCATGATGGACGAGTTGGTTTAGTTAGTGGCTTCGATCGAGTCAAGGGTCAAGGTTTCCATGAGTATAGTGATATGGGTAACCTACACCAAATATTGTCCATGATGTAAGACCGTCTAGCCAGTCGTACATGCCGTAGAGCCTCTTTAGGCAGTACCGCCACCGGCTAGAGGTGGTCAAACAATAATTTGAGGTGGTCCTGGTAGGGGTTAATGAGACATAGGATAGGACATAGGAGGAGATAAGCAGGGTGATGGGCGCCATCAGTTTTATGTTATACCCGATAAAGTTTGGGCATAGACTAATGATGCACTAGTTATTAGTATGTTGTTTGTTTTCCAACAGCCATCCTTAGTACTATTTGACCTTGGTTCTACATACTCTTATGTGTTGGTGTATTTTATGCCTCATTTGGTTATTGTGTAAGCCTTTTCATATGCCTGTGAGTGTGGCCACTTCGCAGGCAAGCCTGTAGTGGTATATCAGATTCATCGAGCTGTGTTGTAACTATACAAAAGTTGGACACTCGGACTAATCTTGAGTTTGTAGACATGATTGACTTTGATGTGATTCTGGACATGGATTGGTTATCCCCTCATAACGTAGTGCTAGATTGCATTTTCAAGACTATTACCTTATCTATGCCCGGTATTTCCCTCAATGGTGTGTCAAGGTCCTATTAGCCACTCTCCGGTGATAGTGATATCTAGTATGCAGGCTAGTAGATTCTTATCCCGGGTTATACAACTTACTTAGCTTATGTCCATGATATGAGTGCTGATCCTCAATCCCTTAAGTCGGTGTTTGTTGTTAATGAGTTTCTCGATGTTTTCCCTAATTAGTTTTCTGGCCTCCAACCCAAGCATGTCGTTGAGTTTTCTATAAAGTTTAAGCTAGGCACCAGACCCATTTCAAATGCACCATATCGTATGGCTCCAGCAAAGCTCTAGGAGCTTAGTAGTCAGTTTCAGGATTTGATTGCCAGGTTTTATCTATCCTAGTATTTCTCCATGGGGTGTCTTTTCCCCTTTTTAAATTATTATAAGGAAACTATAAGTTTAAGGGAAAAATAAAATTTTAAAAAATGGATAAATGTCAAACTATTATGAAATTTAAACAAACCCCAAATTAATGTGAAATAACAGAGAAACCACTTAATTTTTTAAAGAAAATAAGAAAACTTGAATAGAGTTTAAATTTTTAAAACAGGAACAAAAGTCAAAGATAGAAATTCCAAGTAAGGATTCAATTAATGCCCCAAGAAAGGTTTTTAAAGCACCTCGGAAGCATCCACAAATGGATTTAACAAGTTTTTCCGACTCTCTTAAAAATATGATTACCTGAAAATATTTGTTATGTTGCAAAAATATTAGAGATTACTTGAATTTAAAACATGTGTATTTGATCACATTTGCAAAATATGAAGCTCTTAAAAAAATTCTTATTTGAAAAGGGAGAGTACTTGTTGTATATTT
>JBDJHY010146465.1:0-13011 GCA_039654485.1 Withania somnifera | reverse complement strand
TTTCATCAATAGAGATTACGATAGTTCACGTCTTCAAATTCGAGTGTTAAGGTGGGTGAATCCTTAATTGCTCAAAATTCATTTAGCTTGAATCAACCATTTAAAACCTCAATTTGTGGGTGCATCATTTGGTGTTCATAATTGTTGATTCGAAACTCAACTACAGTAAGTTATCAAATTGAATTCCACATATCTTTCTATTTTTTGTTCTTTATCTCCTTCTTCCAATTCTATATTTATGAAATGTATCATGGGATGTATCATTTGGTATCAAAGACTGGGCACATAATTTTTTTCCATCAAATTACAATCCTAGGTTGTAAATTGAAAATCACAAAAATATCAATTTTTTTGAAAAATTGCCAAAAAATTAAAAAATTTACAGTCACTCAAAATTGTGTTATTTGTTGATTTTTAATACTAGGAATCGTTCTCCTAGTGATTTGGGTCATGTATGTCAAGTTTGAGTCAAATTCAAATTGATTTGGGGGTGCTAACATTGTTATAATGTTTGAGTTTGAAGGAATTCCAAATTTATTAAAATTTTGGATTGATTTGGAAAAATAAGGTAGTTCAATCTTCAAGCTGAGTTTAAAGGATCGTGAATCTCAAATTTCGTCGAATTTGGAGTTGATTTGAGGTATGTGTTGAAATTTGATCTTTGGTTGAAGTTCATCTTTGATTAAAATTTCGAACTCAGATCTAAAGAAATTTGGTAGTTGTTGTTGATTGAAAATTGGAAATTCGTGTTCCATACATCTCAAAGGATTTGGGAATTTAATTTGGAGAGATTTGGTTGGGATTTGAGTAGCTTTCAAGCTTGAACACCATTGTTCTAAGTGTTCTTAAGCTAGAAAATAGATTGGATTGACTGAAGGAAATTCGAGCTAAAACTGTTGTTTAAAAATGGTGGAAATCGTTCACCATAAGTTGAGGAACTCGTGGTTAAAATTTGGTGCAATTTCGAGTTGATTTGGTTAGGGTTGAAATTTGAAGTTCATCATGTTCATATGAACATTCAAGTGACGATGATGACCAAAAAGTACATTTGATCCGAAATTCTTATATCAACTTTGAAATTTGTTGTTTGAAAGTTCATAATGGGGATCTATAAGACATTAGGAGCCTAGAAATAAAATTTCATCCAATTCCGAGTTGTTTTGGGAGATTTGAAATGTTTAAGTGTTCTTGAAGATCTTCAAAGATTTTTGTTGGTGTTCTTCGATTTGGAGGTGTTTGATCCATTTTTGGTGTTGATTTGGTTAATAAAAGTGTACAAAAGGACCAAGGGGTATCGATGTAAATTGACGGATTTCAAGTGACCCGCACACATCCTAGGCATTCTGCCAAGGATAGTGGTCAACAGCAGCCGCCAACCCTGACCGCCCTTAGACGGTGGTCAAGTCAATTTTCCCTTTGTTCCAAGTTTACACACTACTAAAGACGGCGTTCTATATTTGACTGCCATCTCCTACCACCATCCTACATGGTGGTCCGCCGTCTCCCACATGGCGGTCAAATTTTAAAATCTTGTAGCTACTGCCAAGAACGGTAGTCACCGTCCTCCAATGGCGGTCCGCTACCTCATACGGTGGTCATCAAGAATCAGAAACAACTCCTAACTAAGTCTTCAATGCCCCGGTAACATCTCAATTCAATTCAATTCAATCTTGATTCTTAGTTTCGAATTTCCAGCATCAATCTCTTCTAAACTATTCTACACTTGGTATTCTTTCTACAAAGTGTTGAATTAGTTTTTGTGTCCGTACTTCTTCGTACCAATTCTTGTGATCTTTTATTGCTTTATACTTTCATTGATTAATTCATGGTTCAAGTACAATTTTCTTTAAGTCCATTGAGTGTCGACAAGAATCTACTCTACCACAAAGGTTAGAGGATCTTTGATTGATATGGAAAAAGTGCTCGACATGCAATTTTGGATAAACTCTTAGAGGTAAGGGAGAGCACATATACACGAGTGGGTGAGAATTTTATTTCAAACAAGTTTGTCTAGTTTTGTAGGCACAATGTCACATCTTGAAGGTGAAACATCTAATATGCTTGCAAACCTCTTAACGGATATTATAAAGAAACTCACCGAAATGAATGGAAGAATGGGAGGTTTGGAGCGGTAGATAAGTAGGGTGGAGGATAATGATAAAGAGGAGTCACCTCGGGAGGTGAGTTGGGGTAAAGGAAAAGGAAGTATTGATATGGCCCTCAATCCGAAGGATCTTGATATGTGTCGTTGACGAAATACAAAAACAATTAAACGAGGAATTAATTAAATTAAAAGTTAGATTAAGAAATTAGAGATAAGAAGTGAAGAATAAGAATAGCTAATCCGAATCAACTAAAGGGAGAAGAGAATGAACTTCACCGATCTGAAAGTCGCTCGATTCCACAAATCTGTATCCCGATGTGAATTGCATGACAAGAGTTCGGAACCAACAATGGATGGACTCCATTCCTAAATTTCCTATTTTAAACCTAACAACTACCACAAGCTTACAAGATTGATTTAATCTTCAAAAAGAAGAAAATGTCACAAAGTCCTAAACAATTTGAATGAACCTCTATTTATAAAGGATCAACTTTCATTATTTACACATGAGTCCAAAGGTGACTCCAAATG
The DNA here is from genome assembly GCA_039654485.1 of Withania somnifera. NCBI lineage: Eukaryota > Viridiplantae > Streptophyta > Magnoliopsida > Solanales > Solanaceae > Withania > Withania somnifera. Next base: position 10,376 of record JBDJHY010146465.1, on the reverse strand, counting down.
AAAAATTGACCCCATAAATTTGGTGTCACTTCCAAAAGGACCTTCATGTCTTCAAATGTCTCCCAAGATATCTTCCAAACTCGAGATCCTCTTGATTGGTGCTTATGTACCCCATGTAGGGATCTGTTTGGTGCCTCAAAACCGAGTATGTATCGACTCTTCTCAGTTGGGCCTTGAAGTATGTGCCTAACATGACCGGTGCTTTACTGGGAATTATCATCCTCCCCTTTTTGAAAAGATTCATCCTCAAATCCAAATCTACAAAACATGGAAGAGAATTAGTATACAAACCCTTCAAAACTAAACAAAAGGGTAAGATCATCAAAAAGGGGATGATAATACCCATAGTGACCATGAACCATATCTAACATGCCAAAGTACTCACTATAGTGGAGTAACCAAGTATCAATATGCCTAAAGAACTAATGTTCTAGTAAAATATTATACATTTGGCTACTCATGAGATGGGGACAAGAGGGTAGGTCAAATGATGTAATGCATTTAGGGAACCAAACATGCAAGCACATATTAATTCCCATTTTGAAAACGCACATGTTTCCCCTCAAGTCACGGAAAAATTCATCCCTTTGGTTAAGTGCAGTAGCAACAAAAATATACCACACCAAAATCTTGGTCCATGAACTAGCCTCAACAAAAGATGGGGTCAATAATAAACCAACCATGGGATACAAGGGAAGGAATATCCCATAATCAAGCTCAAGAACCATCCCAAGGCACTCATAGCACATCCTTAAAGACACTAAGGAATGAAATTCACAAAACGTCATATGAGTGCTAGAAGAAGGTTCAAGAGAGTTATAATTTACCTCCATGGCCCTTGAAAATAAAAAGGTAAGCATAGGCCATGAGTACATACTATCCTTAGGCAAATGAAGAGAGAAGGTAAAGAACCGGTTCGGTTGCCAATGTGGTTTTCTCCATTGATTTTCATCTCCAAGACTTCTCCCTTGACAAAACTCCATAAATAAGTCAATCAAATAAGCAATGTCATCAAGAGAGAGGTTTTTACCTTTAAGCCCATGAACGTTGAACCAAACTCCAAGTGAAGTTGGAGTTTTAGTACAATTCCAAGCCTAAGAATGCCTATTACTCCCCTTCTTTGATGACCACTCTTTCTTGTTGAAAGCCACTCCTCCACACAACTCAAATCCCTTAAGAGAGGTGTTAAGCCCAAATGTAGACATTCCATCACATGGAAGAGTACAAACAACCACAATAAGCCTATGCTTTTCATGTTGACCAATCACCAATTCCAAATCACCGGGGTAACATAGTAAGAGAATTCCAAGGTGAGAATCACAAGGATACTCATCTACCCCAATTAAGTTCCTATGAACAAAAGATATAACCCCCGTACAAGTAGGAGTATTCCCATATGTAAATAGGTCATGAAGAAAGGTGTCAATAAATCCAATTCCCATCAATGAGCACCCAATCATGAATGTATCATGGCAAGTACAAGATCACAACTGGAAATAACCAAAGAAGGAAACAAGTTTACTTGTGGAAGGAGGCCAGCTCTCTCATTTAAATCAATCTCCTAACAAAGTGGGATTCCCCATGGATTCCAATCACTTATTTTATCATGCCTATCCCATCGAAGGTGGAAATAAATATCACTCAAAGTATTGATACCCAAGAGGTATCGTGGACTCGAACATGGCTTGGTAATATGACCAAGCTCCTCCAAACAATAAGAAATATTTAATTTATTACTGGGGTCAAATGGAAAAGATTTCCCTGCATTCGGGTCAAAGAAGAGCCCGATTACCCCATTATTTCCCTTACTTACATACATAATACAATTCACATCAATACATTGATCATCATATGCAAATAATTAATAAAGAAAGGTGTCTCTCAAAACGACGTCATCTGAAGTGTTCTCATGAGAAAAGGTACTTGTTGGTTTAATTACAACATGAAATTGTTCTACATTGGAAAAGACTCGAAGATGAAGAAGCAAGGATGGCACAAGTATCACCTTCTTCTTCCATACTAACCTCCCTAAGTAACGTATTACCATTTCCATAGGAAATGGTTTCATCCTTGGAAAACGTGTCCTCTATCCATAGTGGGTTGTCAAATAATATATAACCCCCAAAGAAAGCTATATGTTCAACATCATGAGATGTCCCACTAGGAAAATCCTACATAGCCATGCAATAATAAAATAGACTATTATCCATGAGTTCATACTCTAATTCATGAGTCCTTTTGCCAAGATTAGAAAGAGAATCATACTTCATGGAATAAAGTTCATCATTTAAGATCTCCACATGACTATCCTCAAGGTCAACTTTATTAACTTCATCACTACCATGAGGGATATTAGACATATAATCTAATCCTTCTTGTAGTGGGTCATTGTCATCCTCAAGTTGTACCTTAGAATAAAACATACTAGTTGGTGGTATTTCAAGCTCTAAGGTTTCACACACAACCTTGCCACATTTTGAACCAACTAGCGTAGTAAACTCATCCCCAAGATAAGGATTCCTAGTTTGACTCACTCCCCCATGATAACCATATGAATCATGATTTACACTCACATATGAATAATGAAACTCATCATCATATGTATAAAACAAAGGTGGGGTGTCGAACAAGAAATCACAATTAAGAAATTCACTATGACAACATTTACCAATAGGGATCCTTAAACAATTAAATAAACCAACAATAGCATCACCCAAAGGTCCTTTCCCCTCATATGGTTGTGCACTTTATTCCAAGCTATGAGCATTAACACTAGGTGGACCCAAAGTGATCTTAAAAATAGAGTAAACTTGGTCATCTAAAGGATCAACTAGTATTTTTCTACTCACAACATTAGAATTACCATGCACCAAGACAATACAGTGTGCATCACAAGGCATATGCTCATTAGGCCCATCATGATATAAGCTATCGCTCACATTAACTTGGCTACTAGCCACACAAGAGTAAGGTTTAGCTTTGTTACCTCTGGGCATAAAAATTTTATTCTTTCCTTGGTATTCCTATTTGGAGCTCAAAAGCTCCTTTAAAAAACTTCCACGAGCCTCATGTAATTTAGCATGATGAGGCGCCTCTTTAGGTTTGCTTCCAAGGATCCCTACATAAGAATTAGAACAAATAGAAGGAGAAAAAAAGTTAGTGTAAGTTGGCGACAATCCACTCACTTCGCTCCATACATCCTCTCCCTTTTCCTCTCTAATATTGTCACATATCACTCCCTTACGCCTCTCAATCTTTTGTCTCTTATTTTGTTTTGGAGTGGAATAAGTGCCAATGATTCTGAGTGAAAGGTTGGAAGACCCTTTCACATCAAGCATCCATTTGATGTACAAGGAGTTGAAGTAGTCACTTATATGCTTGACTCCCTAGTAACAACCTCACATGGTGCATGCTCTTTTTTTTTTACTAAAGACTCCTCCATTGCACCTTTACAAGGAGCCTTCATAGGTTCATGTACCTCTTTGGCCTTAAGCTTAGCAATCACTTTGAGAAGGTTGTTATTAAATTTCTCAAATGACTCTCTTGATTTTTCATTCAATTTGGAAGTCTCAATTGCACAAGGTTGGGTTTCCTTCTCAAGTTGAGGAGGCATTGATAAGAAAGAAGAATGCCCTTGAAGATCCAGTATGTAGTTGTACCAATCTTGCACATCGGGAATTCGATGGCTTTGGAACCAAGGATTTACTAAAAGTATTTGGAAATTGTCCATGGGAATAGGATCAAACCATACCAACTCTTGAAGACCTCCTAGTGAAAGTGGTACTCTCACTTCCATATGTACCCAATATCCTCGAAATAGATAAGGGTTTTCTTTCAACTTCCAATGAAATTCCAATCGGGTAACCGTATGTGGTGTGACATAGTTTTTCATGACACAATCATAAAATTCAAGTAACAAACCTCCACAATGACCCACACTCACATTGGTTATAAACATTTCTCTCACCGAGATTTTCCTTCTTTATGTTTGGTAGGAAGAAGCACAAGACGGGGTGAAAAACCAACCTCACAACTTCCTACACTCTCCCCTTATTGGATGAATCCATAAAAATTCAATCCATGTTCGTAATAATAGGATCTAATCCCTTGAATTCCTTCGTCATACTCACAAGAACTACCAAGGTACCTGTAGAACCCTAGTTCGCTCTCAGGAGTTCCTCCATAACTACTCATGTGATCACAAGCATAATCGTAATCCATGGAGTCCATTTAACTTTAGGGAACCTGGAAAACTCAAAAAACAAGTTAGTTTTTAAAGCCTCGAGCCTCTTATATTTGAATTTTCACTCAACGTACCTAAGGCATCCTTCTACGGTTGATAAGGAACTAACTTGACCAATTAATTCACAAGGATACTTATCCTTTGTGGAAGAGTGGATTTTTGTCGACTCTAACAACGTACAAAAGAAGAAAATGCACAATATCCAAAGAAATAACAACGTAATAAAAGAGAAAATCTTAAAAGAGAGCACAAACAAAAAGAAGGACACAAAGAAATAACTAACAACTAAGTAGAAAAATTACTAGTTGTTAACAAGTTTTGGAATTCAGAAAGAATTTGATGTTAAAAATTGAAAATCAGAATGATAAACTTGAATTGAACCAAGGAGATATGTTACCACAAAATTTGAGCACTTTTAAAAGTGTTTTTGAAGTGGTCTTGACCGTCCTCTAGGTGGGCAGACCGCAGTACAAAGGGAGCAGCCGCCATCCAAGGAAGAAAGTGGAAGTGTTGGCAGAAACTTGACTCCCATCCAAGGGTGGTCTGCCATCCATTAGGGTGGTGGAACAGTGCTGACCACCGTGCTTAATAGTTTGGCCGTGGTCTTGGGCAGTAAGCCTGTGACTTGCGCTGATTTTTTCTCCTTCTTTGTAATTACTTTTGTACCCCCAAGCTTTATGTTTTCCCACAAAAATACTTCAGTACAAACAACTTTTTCACTAAACTTGAAACTCTGATTAGATCAAACAACACTCCTTGAAGAACACATTCAACAAGACTTGAATAACACCAAGAACACCAAATTTTAAAAAAGTTCAAAATACCTCGGAATTATACGAAAATTTAAATGTAGTGTACTTACCACTTTTAGAATCCAATTATAAACTTTTAAACACAAAATACCAACTTCAAAATAAGGATGAAAGATCAAACGTACTTATTCTTCATCTTTTCCACATTCATGTGAAGAACACTCATGAACTTGTTCAACTTTCAAATCTTCAACCACCCTCAAAACAAACTCCAATTCACCTTAAATTTCAACCACAAACTCTCTTCGATATGAGGAAAAACCCCCAATACCTTTCAATATTCAATTCGCAGTCGAATTAAGACCCACTTGTTCTTCACTTTCAAACGCGAAGAACACCATGAAAGTTCATCTTCCAAATTAGCAACCTTATCAAATCACATCCAAACTTCACCAAATTTGATTCCCAAACTCCTTGATCTATGAGAAACAACTCTATTAAGGTTTGGAACACCAATAACAACAACAAAATCAAGCACAAACTGGTGCAAAATTTTCGGAACAAATATGAACTCCTTCAAAAGTGCTAATATTGCATGGGGTTCCTCAAAATATCATTAGTGATAGGGACCCTATATCCATTAGTCATTTATGGAAGACATTTGGGGTTTACTTCTTGTCATCCCCAAACGGATGGACAAACCGAAGGGGTCAATAGGACTCTTGGTAGCATGATTAGATATACAGTGAAAAATTCCCCAACTCTTTTTAAAGTGTGTTATGGTTTTAATCCTTTGATTACACTAACTCTAACCCCATTTTCAAGTGATGTTGTTGTGAGTTTAGATGCCAAGGCAAGAGCTAATGAAATGGTGAAGATTCATGCAAGGGCCAAAGAAGCCTTAGAAAAAAGTACCTCCAAGGTGGCTCTTAAATAAAACCAAAAAAGTAAGAAGATGGTTTTTAAGTCCAATGATTGGGTGTGGGTGCACTTTTGAAAAGAAAGGTTTCACCAAGTAAGCAAAGGAAATTTGAGCCTAATGGGTAATGTTCCATTTAAAATCCTCCAACGCATTAATGACAACGCCTACAAAGTGGAATTGCCCGGTGAGTACAATGTCCATAATGTGTTCAATGTTTGTGACTTGTCTCTTTTTTTTCTTTAGGTGTTGATGGTGTGTAGCCTTTGGATTCGTGGAGGAATCCTCTCCAATAAGGGGAGGATGAGATGATATCGGGAAGCCACCCCACATCTAGGCCATTCACTAGGAGCTAAGCTAGGGATCTCCAACAACTTCAAGCACTACTTCATCACAAGGAAGCTTTAGAAGTCATTGAAGAGCCACATGGCTTAATCTTTAGTATTTGGAAGGTTGAAGAACCCATGGAAGAGCTTCAAAATACTTTGGGTCTTAATTTACTAACACCAAAAGTATGAGGACCTATTTGTCACTTTAGGTCACTTTTGGACCTAAGTGTAATAAGAGAACTTAGCCTCTATAATAGAGGTTTCTTTCAAATTTTAGTTAGTGAATGTTGGATTGAGAGTTTAATTTTAGATTTCTTCTCTATTTAATTATAATAGTTTAGCTTACAACGCTTCAAATTTCATCAATAAAAATCACGTTAGTTCATAACCGTAAATGCGAGTATTAAGGTGGGTGAATCCTTAATTGTTCGAAATTCATTTTCTCTTGAATTGATCAATTCAAACCTCTATTTATGGGTGCATCAATTAGAGTTTGTATTTGTAAGTTCGGAATTCAACTACGGTAAGTTTCCAAATTGAATTCCACATATCTTTACTTTTTTGTGTTTCAATTCCATCTTTCTTCATCTTCGCATTTTGATCTGTTTCTCGGATCATATCAATGTGGGAGGATAGACGAGATAGGATGGGATACCGAATTGAATTTGATCATGGATTTAGTACCATCAAGATGACCCTCCCAAAGTTCAAATGGAGTAGTGATCTGGAGGAGTTTATTTAGTGAAAGCTACAAAGTGAGAGGATCTTTCTCACTAATAACATATCGGATGCATTGAAAGCCAAGTATGCTCTTACACAATTTTAGGGTAATGCATCTACTTGGTGATATGTTTCATCCCGTGAGGTTTGATTCAAAGATATGTCGATGGAGAAAGCGAAAATAAAGGATTTGTGAATTCTTCAAATTCGGGAGAAATTAAAGAATTCGGGTTTAACCAACCAACAAGTGAAACTATTGATTCATCCACAATAGTAACAACTCGATGATTGATTAAGAAACCAATTAAAAAAATTAGAAGATACACCCACTCCTAAATGCTGTCAAAAATGCTCGACGTTTGATACACTCAATGCCTTTGAACTAGGACCAACTACCTACGTGGCTAACAATCACTACAATCACTACAAACTAAGAACTAACTAAGCCAAAGGATTTTACAAGAAATGGTTGTCTTCCAAAAAAATTCAAGCCTAAACAATTCAAATGACCCTCTATATATAGAGGTCCAAGTTTTATTATTACACTTGGGCCAAAAAGTGACACATAATGACAAATTGGCCCCTATACTTTTGGGTCTCTTCAAATTAAGCTCCAATTGTCTTCCAAATCTTTCCAAGCTATCTTTCATATTTGGCTTTGCCTCTTTTGGCTCTCAATTATTTACTTTAAGGCTTCGTTTGGTGCATCTATAGAGCCCATGGCTTGGGTATTCGTGGCTAGATCATGAAGTAGAGGTCTAGCGCGATTGGCGCTACCCGATATTATATCATCCTCCATTTTTTAAAAAAGATTCATCCTCGAATCCAAAAGATGACTATAAGGAAAAGGACAACATACAACACAACTTTCCTCATAGAATGAGGGTTAGAATAAGGGTTAGAATGAGGGTTAGCACAAATAAAATAATACCCAAGCAACCTAGGCAAGTACTCTTAATCCATCAAGGAGAAGTACCAAAATAAGGAATGCAATGGAAGTAATCAAATGTTAGCCAACTCAACTCCATGGTAAAAGGATATAAATCCCAAAGCCTATCATGAGATAATCGGCTAACGCATACCCAAAGAGGGAAGAGCCCCTCTAAGAAAAAGCATATTGCTCACAACGGTTTCTGGGTAAAATTGGTAAAAGAACCATTCTGTTGGAGCTTTCATATCAAGCATGAAAAAAAATATACCTCTATGGTTCATGTGCCAACTAGGGCCATAAGCAAGCTTCAAGAGGCAACTCAAGTATATGATACTTCTATGGATAGAACAAACATATGTTTGAACAAAATATCAAGCCAAGAAGTAACACCCATGACTAAGAAGTGTACTATAACGAGGTTCAAGAAAATGGAGTGTAGTTACACCTTATGAAGACAGCCAAATAGTCAAAAACAAATGATGCACACAAAAGATGCCCAGGTCATACGGATAATAGTACCACTCTATTGGTGCATTAAAATCCAATATTAGTATACCACTATGGGGAGGATGATACGAGCATGGATGGAAACAAAACTAACATGAAAAGAAATCAAACTCCAAGACCATTTACAAGGAATCAGTCTATGGAATTAAAGGCTTTTCAAGCTATGATGATCAAGTGGACTGCATGGAAAATAATGTACAAGGCCCAAGGGATAATTTACAATATTTGAGCTTGAAAAATACCAACAATTGAAGCCTAAGAAGGACCTAAAATAGACAGCTATGAGGCAGTCCAATAGGGGATTAGAATCAGTCTAAAAAAATACCTAGTGGAAGATTAAAGCCCAAGGGAGGTTGACCCAATCCAATTCAATGAAGGAGAACAAATTTCACTCCAATTAGAAGAGGGGGTGTCTAAAAAAATCATTAAACCCTATCTAATCATACTTCAAATTACTTGTTCTAGTTGTAGTCAATTTGGGTAAAATAAACCTTATCCAAATCTACCACTTTGGCGGCACTACCTAGGCTATAAATAGAGGGATTTCTTTCAAATGAGGGACAAAAAGTTGATGAATATTTTAAGACCTTGGTTGATTATAGTTTAGTTTGGATTTTCATAGTTTATCAGTTAGTCGAGTGATTAGAGGTATTTAGTCACTACTTTTAACTTCTTTCTATTCAATTTAATCGAAGGTATTTCATTTTAGGATTCGCGTTGTAACTAGATTATATTGATTGGATTCTTCTTCTCTTTTCTTTGTTTAATTGGGAGTTGAGGGTATTGATACGAGCATGGATAGGACCAATCATACTATACCAAAGTTGCAAGGGGTAGCCGAGAGAATTTAGGGCTTGGGCAACACGGAAGGGCTAAATAGAGCTCCAACCGGTAATTGTATGGACCAATAGGAGCAACCTCAAGTTTGGAAGATAGCTTGGGAAAGATATAAGACTTCAAGGACTTGAGGTTATGAGACCCAAACTTGAGGGGTCAATGTGATAGCTTCAAGACTTGAAGGATTGCTTTGTAGTATTAGGTTACTTGTGGGCCAAAGTGTAATTTATACAAACTTGATTTATGATAAATATTTGGCCTTAGTTTATTTTTATGAGATCAAACATTTTGAGATTGAGAATTGAAATTAAAGTCAAAAGACTTTGTTAAAGCTATTAGAGCTTTTAGGGGTAGATTATAGGGTTACAATCTAGGCTTAGCAATGGGTTCTATTCTATTGTTGGTTTAGCACTGCTTAACTTGTTGTTCATGTTGGATGCTCATTCGTGGATTTGACTGAGCCTCCATTCTGTGAATTACAATTCACTTTCCCCTTCGATATTCATGGATTCGAGTATCTTTCTGTTCTATCCTTCTCATCTTATTATTTCTCTTGGGATTATTAACTTATTACTCTATTAGTTGATAATTTCTGCATATGTTTACTTTTGGTATTTTTGTCATCAAAATTTGTGTGTCTCGTCATACGATTCACATCATTTGGTTTCAGAGCATAGGCTAGTAATTTCTTCCATTGTATTACAGTCCTTAGTTCATAAACAAAAAAATCAAAAAAAGGAAAAATTTAAAGTTTTTTGAAAATTTTCCAGAAATTTTGAGTTTTTTTTTTAATTCTGTGTTTCCAGTGTTTTAATCTTGCTTCCCTAGTGTTTTGAGTCAAGTGTCGACCATTTGGAGTCATTCTGGTGTGTTTTGGGGTGTTCACCATTGTTGAGGTTAAAGGAGAAGAACTAGGGTTCGTAGGGTTAAAGTTTTGGGTGTGGTTTTGTGTTGAGGAAGTAGTGGGGTTTGTTACCCATAAAAAAAGGAGCACGTAGACAAAATTTGAGGGGAAACAAAGTTTGTTTGAGGGTGGTTGGGTTTTGGAAGTTACAACCGTTCTTGAGTGTTCTTTATAATTTTGTTTGAAGAAGATCAAGAACTAGGGCGTTTGATCCATCATCCTTGAGTTGAAGTA
>JBDJHY010146464.1:0-19106 GCA_039654485.1 Withania somnifera | reverse complement strand
AGACCATGAGACATAGTACGGGTCGTACAATACACTGTATGGCTTGTGGAATAATATGAACGCAATATGATTAAGCATATGATTTGTTGAATCAACACCATGACTCATAGTATTAATCGTAGTCCTTGAACCTAACTTGTAAAACTATTGGATAATATTAATACATGATAGTATCACTCATGATTTTAGCTCTACAAGGTAAAGTGTCTTTCGTGACAACTGGGTATTCCAAAAATAAAAGGAATGTTCTAAAACCCACTATATAAGTCATGATCTCCACATCATCACTAATAATGTGCACTCGTTTATCTAGGTAAGTTACCTCAACTCTATTTTTGTCTAATACTTACTACGACTCATGGAGTTGACTTCATGAGTTGTGATTTGGATCATGGTCTATGAGTCAATCAAGAATAAATATTGGTTGACCTGATGCAGATCCCTTTCCCATTTACCTAGTAACCTCAATAATGGAGTTTTACCCATTTTTGTCATAATTTAAAAAGAAATCAATGAAAATTAAAACTCCCTATTGTGGTTCACCTAGATAAACCCTTACCTTGAAATTTCCACCAACGGTTTGCTCCATATTTTCCAAAGTTGCCAACCCTCATTCCATACAAGTACCCATATTTGTTCACAAAAATTTATCTATCTTTTGTGAACTTGTATACCTATGCACTAGGCATTCTATTCATTGCAATATTGATCTTTATTAAGGATCATCAACTACGTACACCCCATAAGTTCATAACATCTAAACAAGCGAGGTCCCAATCAATAAGTCAATTAGTTGCATTTCATGTCAACCATTGATGTGGTACAAGTATAATAATTTTAAATGAATAATTATACTAAAAAATATTTTTACTATGTCACTTTTAATTTTAAGGTAAGTCTTAGAGGCAAATGGGTAGTTTGAAACAATAATCCTAATTGAGGGGTTTATGATAGTAAAGTTAATATCAAATTCTTTTAGTGGTCTAATTTAGAATGTGAATTTATCAAAATTTTTAAGGATATAGAAGTCCTATAATATATCAAACTAAATTTCTAGGAGTCTAGTTTCTAAATCAAAAAACCATTTGTCAAAATTCCATTGGAGTAAAATGTTATGACTATTTTATTACAAGTAGTTCAAACATGGTCGGGTTCAAATTGGTCCGGTCAAACTTACAATAAAAAGACAGTTTAGATCAATTTTTCATTCTAAAAATAGAAAACTCATTCATTTATAGAGAAGTTTAGGTTTGAATCTAGGGTTCTAAGCTTATAAGGCAAGATTTCATCCTAGTTTTAATGATTTTAAGCTAGTCCCAAGTTCGGATATCATAGGTAACATCGAGAACTTGTTGCAATTAATTTTTGCGAAGTTTTGATGTGTTTGTTGTAATAGGTTCTTTTATAAGATTACTTATCTGGTACTTTGATGACATTTTTAAAATTGAAATTCCTTTGTTGATCCTCTTTCCTTATTTCATGTTCTAGTATCAGTTCTATTGATTTATAAGCCATTATGTGATATTTGGATACGATGGCTCTAGACAGCCTCTTCTTCTTATTGAGTTGGTTAATTATTGTAGTATAATGATGGATATAAGGGTTTTGAGGTACTAAGGATTTGTATTATCCTTTTTTAGTTGCATATGATAGTTGTTTGATTTAATGTAGTGGTGTACGCCTTGTTATATTCCTCTGGAGCTTGCAACCCCTGTGAGATGTTAATAGCTTCTTATTTCCACTCTTATGAGATATTAATAGATTCTTGTTGTTGTTTCTAACAGTTGGTTTAGTTGAGGTAAAAATGTTGATGATGAATTAAAATGACTTAGTGGTAACGATGACGCTAGCACCTTATCATTTGGATATGGATTATTTTGCTATCTTGCTGATTCTTGAAATTTTTATCATAAGATTAATTGGTTGAACTTTATAGCGACAACTTTAAGGCATATTTATAAGGCATGTTAAGGGTTCCTTCTTTCTTTCTGTAATAACCCTGAAGGCCCAAGGTTAATAAGGTCTCTGTATTATCATTGTTTGACTCATAAGCTTTTATTATTACGTTGACTACTGAAGCATAATATAGTGTCTATAGGTAACACTCTATTCATTAATTAGCAGATAAAGAGATCATGTTATGTTGTTTTGAGGTCATCTTTTATAACATGATTTTGTTGTGGTATTTTTATTATCTGGATGCCGCCTATAAGCCTTTTTTAGCCTCATAGACACTAACATTGCACAATTTTAGATTTTAGAGACTAATTGACATACCAAGCATATGGGTCAGGTAGAACGTACCTACAGGATGGGTAGGTTGTACCTATGAAGAAAAATATATACTATACCATTTCTTGATATACCAAGCCTACGTGCCAAGACAAATGCACCTATAGGACAGGCCAGTTGAGCCTATGGACCAAGTTAACCGATCCTACAGGCTGGGCAGACCATACCTACAGGACGGGTAGGCTAAACCTATGGGGTAAAAAAGATATTCCACCACAGAGGCTATGAGAAATTTTGATTCACAATTCCAACATATTCAACCCATCAAATTTAGATTATCATCAGGTAGGTAAATAGTATCAATTGGGTAATTTAGTGATAGTTGGTTAGAACCTATAGTGACGTTGTATTGGTTATAGCTATTAGGCTTATGGTGTCTCAACCAGGTTATTATCTGTTATGTTTTTATGCATTGGTTTATTATAGGTAGGTAAGTATTTTACTTCTATTTTACTCCTATCCTTTTCATTTGGTTCTTATACTTCGACTTCAGTTTCAGATTTCAGCCTGACTTACATATTTGGTACATTATTTCATATTAAAATCCTTTGGGGGAACTAAATTCATGTTAGTAGGTTCTGAGGAGCGACCAGTTATGCCTACCAGATAGTTCATCAAGTTTCAGTCAATTGGTTGACTCCCTTTCCTCTAGTAGCCTACAGGGTCTCAGAGGTTATCCTATTTCACTATTTATAGATGTTTTATAGGTAAAGGCCTTGTTCGTCCAAGTAGTTTATTCATATAGGTTTGAAGGTTAGTCTGTTGGGTTGTATAGATAAGTTTGTGACTAGTTTTAGCCTTGAATATTGTTTAGCTGTAGCTTATTGTCTACATGGGCCTTGTATTATCTTCTAGTAGTTTAGTGTCTTGTTTTCCTAGCTTATGTTATTTTTTACATTTAACTTCTTTATAGAGATCATGGTGCATTCAATAGCCTATATAGCGTCTATGATTTGCTAGATATCATAGTGGCCTCGATAGCCCAGATAGGATTATGTGCTGCTATTTATTATTCTATATGAATTAATGGGTATAGTAATTTTATTTATAGAGATATCAATAAGCCCTTACCGGCCAAAGTGTTAAATTTGAGCTAAGACATGCGCGCTTGTTTTTTAATGTGTATATATTTTGTGCTCTATTTGAAAATGGTTCAGCAGGTTGGCTCGAGCCTATCTTTTGACATCAGTTCCTAGTTGCATACTTGAGTTTAGGGTTTGAAAACTTGGTATGAGAGCACGTCATAAGTGTGTTATACACCATAATTTGGACGTAAAAAACTACAAACATTATTAGAGAAAGTTTTCCTTTTTCATGCAAATCAAACTATAGAGTTGAGTAGGGATTATGATCTTTGATTTATGATTGTTGTTATATTTGTATAGAGAGAAATGCCAATAAATTCTAGACAAAAACTATCTAGAATCTAGGTGCACCCATAGGTAAGGGTATTAGTATGTTACCATCTATCAGGTTGATTCTTTCGAAGGTAGTAGGAGGGGTATCTTCACATTCCTCCCCAGCTTCAGCTTCACATAAAGAGGCCTCATGCTACTGACCCTCAAACAACACAACCAACACCTCTAGTAGAAATCACCACCAGCTCCTCCATCCCTAAAGACTAGGAGTTTAGAAGAGCAGTTTAGATGCTATCTAAAATAGCATCCACTCAACGCTAGTTAGTGACACCAGATATAGTTAGACCTACCGAAGGTCCTACAACTTTGATGGATTAGGAATTGTTTGTTTTGAGTCCTCCCAAGTATATATGGACAGACAACAAAGAGGATCCTTAGCACTTTATTTACCATTTGCATAGGATTTTTAGGGTTATGTATGCTTTTACTACAGAGTCTATTGAGCTGGCAGCATCAGGCTTAGAGATATAAATATACTATGTATAAGGGTTGGGATAGGTCTAGAGGGAAAAATATATCCCTTGCCACCTTGTATCACTTTACGAACTTTCTAGATCATTATCTACCTCAAGGGATCTAGGATTCCATATTCGAACAATTTTTTAACATTTGAAAAGTAAAAATAAGGGTTAGGGACTATATAAGGTACGCACTAATGATTGTGGGGATGTAGGCAAGGGTACACATGTGAATACAACACTATTGGAGGATATATATAACACTCTTATAAAAGCACTTACCTAGAATTTGGAGACTCTTAAACACAGACACTCTGGGTCAGAGCGAGGTGAGAGAGGGAAAACAAAGGTGATCTGGGCCTTTCAGCTTTCTGGAAGACTGCCAAGGGGGGTCCTAGACCTATATATTCTGTTAGTCCACCTAGGTCTCCAGTACAGTCGTCCCAGAGCAACATGTATGATTTTTTAGGATAGTCAGGCCTAGGGGATAGTTCACGACCTTTAAGATCACAATAGTATAAGGCTTCATATCAACCTAGAATGATTGTACCAGATTACAACACTTGTAGTAGAGCATAAGTGAGGATAGGGCCATCAGAGCTCTATAGTATGTTATTCTTGTTGCAACAAAGGTCATATATAAAGATATTTTACATTGAGGTACAAGTATTTTTAAAGATAAAGTATGAAATTAGTAGTAGTGTAATCTACTTTAGTATGCCCTATAGAGAGGGGAACATAGTTTTGAATTATAGGTCGAGGCCAAGGGGAGACATCTAATTTTTTGGTGGTCAGAATCTTACTTATACACTACAAACTGAAATAAATCAAACTTTCCAAGATGGTGTGATAGGAATATTAAAAAAATTCTCTCATTCCATTTATTTTGATAGATCAAGGACCATATTATCATATGTTACCCTATTTATTATTGGGATGTTATCAACAGTACCAAAGTTATTGCGGAAGTCATTTGCTGTGTCCACCCCAATTGGTGACTCTATATTGCTAAAGGGCTTATCGAGGTTTTAAGGTAGATATTGTTGGTCATCATACCCTTGTAGACTTAATAGAGCTTGATATGCTTGACTTTGATATTATTATGTGCATGGATTGGATGGCTTCTTATTACACCAATGTCGACTGTTGAGCGCAAACAGTTAGATTCGACTTTCTTAGTGAGGTAGTTTTTGAGCGTAAGTGTAATATAGTGACTCCAAAGGGTATTTTATTTCATACTTGTAGGATTGGAAGTTTGTTTCTAAAGGATTCATATATCATTTCATTAACATTCAGGATATTCACATAAAACCCTTAACCATACAATTAATTTCATTGGTTAATGAGTTTCTAGATAAGCTTCCTGGTATTCCTTTAAAATGAGAGATTGATTTTCTTATTGTTAAATTATCATATGTGCAGCTGATATCAATTCCACCATGTAGAGTAGCACTAAAAGAATTGAATTAATTGAAAGAGGAGTTACAGGATTTATTACATAAGGGCTTAACAAGGCCTAGTTCATTACCATGGGGTACATTAGTATTGTTTATATGAAATAAATATGTCTCTTTTAGAATCTATATAGACTATCATCAAATAAATAAGGTTACTATAAAGAATAAATTTCCACTATCGAGAATAGAAGACTTATATGATCAGCTACAGGGTGCTCGATGTTTCTCAAAGATTAGTCTTTAGGACTGGATCTGGTCATTTTGAGTTTTTTGTCATATCCTTTGGGTTAACAAGTACCCCTCTAATATTTATGGACCTAATGAATAGCATATTTAGATTGTTCTTAGATTTGATTGTGATTGTATTTATTGATGATTTTTCAAGTATACTCAAGATCAGAGGTTGAGCATACAGACCATATTCATGTAGCTCTTTAAGTACTTTCGTTACATTTTTTGGCCTTCTTAGGCCATGTACTAGTAGTGTTGGTAAAAGAACGGGTGACGATCATATGGGCCCGGAGCTTTGAAATCCTTGTGAGAGTTAATAGGTTAAAAAATTCAAATGCACGGAGTGGCTTAATTAAGTATTTTTGGATATCAAGTGAAGATTTCAAGTTTTATTATTGTTGATAGTGGGGGGTTACAAAAGATATAGTTTTTGGTGCAAAGGTCTTGGACATTTTTTATGGTAAGGTTTAGTTGGTGTGGTTTGTAGATCTAATTTCCTCCAATATTTTCCAAGTTGTGAATTTTTCTTCTACTTGTGATAATGGAAATGTGAAAGAATTTTGTGTTTGCATCTCCGTCTACCAGCCGGTTTATTCATGACTATAGTTTTGTAATGGACCTTCTAGATATTTTTATTCTTTTTCATTTTTCTTGCATCTTAGAACTTTTTCTATAGCATATCCAAGTCATTTGTGACTTGTTGAGATTGATGATCGGTTCTATGGTTGCTCATTTTGAATTTATGTCAGTTTTCAACAGTTCCATCAGCTCAAGAATATGGATTTTTTATGGATATCATAACTCAAATTATTAGGTCATGATGGCACCAACAATTCCACTTGTAGGCAAACGAAACCCTTAGCCCAAAACAACAAGTAATAGGATACTACAAAGAATATAGATAAGCACAAGTAAAAAGAGCAGTAATAAAAAGTGGAAGAGAAAATATAATAAGTAGCATAAGGTAATATCGTCAACAAAACCCTGTTAAGACCTGATATTAGTTTATACGTTAGCCCCTACATGATACATAGTATAGAAACATATAAAATAACAAAATATAACCTGTCTCCAAAATACAAAAGAGACAAAATACAGTTTGAAGAGATGTATGTCATTATCATTACCAGGATCTCACCCTATATCACCAAATTATCTAACAAGCACAAACTGTGGTATCAATAGTGGTGGTTCATACTCGGATCTGCACCAAGAAGATGCAGTGTATGAATAGTAGAAGCCATAGAAACGAGTACCCATTAGGCTTCAAGGGTCCACTAGGAACACAGAAGGTATAAATACACTAAATAGTAGGAAAGTAAAGGAACGTAGGTCTTAGAAGCAAGTAAAGCCAATATAGGGAGAAAGACACACAGAATATAATCTAGAAAGATAGAAATTATGTAAGCACCGGTAGATATGACAATGAAGAAGAACTCGGGTAAGGAAAGGACAACATAAATGTGGTCCTTTCACCAAAATAGTAATAATCAAAAGGGACTAGGTAATAAAGGGTATCAAAATATACTACAGTGGAATGGGAGGTGTTACTAAGGTATCAAAATATACTACAATGGAATGGGAGGTGTACCAGTAACCTCAATGATAATATGGGGAGAGATACCCTAAGTATAAATAAGAATAGATGTTTCCACTAGGTAAGGATGATAAATAAATGACAACTATAACTAACGGCTATGAATAGGAGTAATAGTAAATACAGGAAAAACCATTTCCAACACCCAAAGACAAAGCAAGATTATAAACAAAGCACGCTCACCCTTGTGTACCCCATAAGATCGGATAGCTCAATTAAAAAACAAGTTAAGTAAAGTAACACAATGATGATGTAGTAAGTCCTATGAATTTCCCTCTTTTGGTACCTATAGGCCCCACAGGCAGGACCCATGGAAGGGCTTACCCCATATATCCCTACTTCATCCTTTACCCCTCCTCCAGTTGCATCCAAGCTACAGACAAGGTCCATGGAGGTGTGCCAAATGTGTACCAACATTCAAGATGCAGTATATCTCATATTTTAGTATCATGTTAGCTCAGTAGATCAGTATCATAGTGACTCAATATCTCATATAACGTTGTTAACTCAATAAGTTTCATAAATAAAAAATGGTTGTACTCAGTTCCCAGTAACAAGCTATAACTCCAAGTGACAACAGTAACAATTTTACCTGGTTCTAGGATGTGAAAACCGAGCTAATATAAGTATAAAAGTAGTAAATTGGGTTCTTAACACACAACAGAGTCTAAAAAATATTCAAAATCCTTTATTAATATTATCAAAAAATCTCATGTTAACTATTATTAGTCTAGTTTATCATTTATACATGAAAACAGGAAAAAAAGGTCATAGTATCTTAGGAAAAAATGATAACATGTTCTTGGCCTCAAGATATAGCAACTCATGAACCAAACCTTTCAGGCATATGTGATGTATAAACCATCAATCAGTACAACTATCCTATCACCCTGCACAAGCTTACTCTATAGCTAACCATACACAACAACCAACAAACTCAAGGGCGAAACCATAAAACCAACCTATGCTACCATATCCTATACTTCTAGAGTCATAACTACAACCACTGCAAGGAAACAACTAGATCAAAGGCATTGTGTTACACTGAGATCAATAAAAAAGAAAGATGAAGCAGAACGAAAAAAAAGGTGGACACGGGTCACAACGCTAACTAAAGAAATACAACCCAAGGATAATATTTATCAAATTTAGACCAGTTACATGCCACAAAACCGAGGAATGTAAGCTGAAACATACCTTTAATCTAATAAAAAATACAACCGCAACTCACGTAAATCAGCTCGTCTAACTCGAAACAACTCTGAACGAGGTCAAAACTATCAAAGCAAGAATCTACCCATAGACAAGATTATAATGGTGTATTTTATATCAATATTGAATGTAAACTAAAATTAGAGCACAAAAAAACCTATAGGACCTGCTACTCAGACACAGAAATGAGAGTCATCACGTAGCTCCCAGCAATACCAGGAATTCATTCTCAGAAGATAAGCCTAATTTGAGTGAGAATTGGGCTCACCAGGGATGAAGAAAATAAAAGTCAAAACTTTAGAAATTTAAAAAAGCTAAAACGGAGAATTGACGTACCAATATCTAAGGAGGAAAATTTTCCAAGGTGAAATATTCCCCAAAATCCACTAATTATCCCAACGGAATTACTAAAATACAATAATTTATCAAGAATTACACTATGATCATTAATGGAGAAAGTATCCATTG
This sequence comes from Withania somnifera, assembly GCA_039654485.1. Classification (NCBI taxonomy): domain Eukaryota; kingdom Viridiplantae; phylum Streptophyta; class Magnoliopsida; order Solanales; family Solanaceae; genus Withania; species Withania somnifera. The sequence continues at coordinate 9,973 of JBDJHY010146464.1, read as the reverse complement.
TTAATTAGGTGAAAATACTTACCACTTGATGATAAAACTACAGTACTCTAAACAAGAACCAATTTACCAAAGCTTATTTATAAATTAAAAGGAAGCTCTATGTTTAGAGAAAGGATTTAGAGTGAGAGAAGTAGTGATAAATGATTAAAATTATATTGCTATGCCTAAACCTTGGCGATTACGTAGCGAAATGTCACGATCGTGAGGTAGGAAATTATTAGTCATTGTGATCATGATGGTCAATCTCACGACTGCATAGAGAACTGGGATAGGAGGTTGCAATTGCGGCAAAAGTTCTACGATCGCGATGAATGGGGAACAATACCTTTATGATCATAATAATCGTCATCGTGATCGCGATAAAGGAAGATAATGACCTTCACGATCATATGGAACATCTTTGAAATCATGAAAAACAAATAGGACCTAATCCAGTACCAAAACCAGCAAAAATACAAGTCCTAATCATACTTATGAATGGGTTCGAAGTCTAATACACTCAAACTAATAGTGCTAACATATTATACATGTACAAGGTCATTTTGGATAATATTGAACAAGTAAAAACATAATAATTGGAACACATAAAACCTACTAAGAGCTCAAAATAATCCTATACACCTCATGAAGTGAACAAAATCACTACCTAACCCAAAATCAGCATTTCAGAGCTGATGGGTACTTAGATTCCGATATGATGCTCCAATAATTGAATGTTAATCAAAGTTAAACATTTAATATCCAAGTTACTTATATCTCATTAAACAAAATGAAATCTTACTGAAATCTTATAAACCCAAAGCAAGGGTCCACCTAGAAAAAAATCCATACTCTAGAGTTATCGAAACTATCAGATTTTGATTACAATCTCATCTTCAAGGATTATTGATTAAAGTCAATGATTACCTTAGGTTAAGCTCTAGAATAACAAAAAAAAAGGATACCTCTTAACTAAACCACTAAGAAACTATATTATCAGACCCAGTAGGTCATAAATAACTAGAGGTAGCTACCAAAATGCAAGAACATATGCAAACACAAAAATAATGGTAAGGATCATTATATAATAAACTAATAAAAAGGACTTTCATCCACTATAGTCAATAAAAAGGTACCTGAAGGCTCAAAAAATATGGATACTATGCCCCCATCTCATTTTTTACCTTTGAGGTGGCCTCCTTAACTGGGCGGAGATTTTGTTAAACCTTAACCATACATATCTATCTGGACCTCTGCCTCCTAAAGTCCGTAGAAAAAAATATAAATATGCTTCTCAAAAACCTACATAGTCTCATCCAATTTCACAAAATCCCACTAGAGAACATGTGACCTATCCATAACGTAATACTGCAATATTAAAAACATCACAACATTGAAATATAAAGTAAAGGAAGGAGGCAGGTCTAACTTATAGGTAACATCAAGAACCCTATCGAGTAACTTAAATAGCCCAATATACTTGTGGTTAAGCTTTATTTTCCTACTAAATATCATCAAACCATGCATCAAAGACACCCAGAGTAATACCTAATCACTAAACCCAAACTCTAAGGAAGAAATCCTATGATCTATGTAGATCTTTTGCCTACTTTAGCTACCTAATTTTTCCTGTATCATACCAACCCTGTCAAGAGAATCCCATAGAAAATTTTTACTCTTAAATATAGCCTCAAAACCATCAAACTCCCTTATAGGAAACCTGCACCACCTACCATATAATGCATTGAACAATTTCATTTGAGTGATGGAATAATTGTTATTATTATATCCAAACTCCACTAAATCCACATGTTGATCCTAGGAACCTAAAAAATCAGTTGCACAGGCCCTCAATATGTCTTATAATACATGACTAATCCTCTCAGACTGGCCACCAATCTGTTGGTGGAATGTTATACTAAGTTGAACCTCTGTGCCCATCTATCATAAAATAGTCCTTAATAACTACAATGTAAATTGAATGCCATGATATGAAATGATAGATAATGGAATGCCATATAACTGAACCACTTCTCGAAGGTATATCTAACCATAACTCTTTGCACTAAAGAATGAATACACCAGAATAAAGTGTGCAGACTTTATTATTCTATCCACAATAACCAAAGGGAGTTATGGACTTTGGAAATATGAAGAAACCTTAATATAAAGTTCAAAGTTACACACTGCTGCTTCCACGAAGGAATAGGGATTCTCTATATTGATCTCTGATGTTTAAAATTTATCTATTGGCTATTCAAACACCAAGAAATAAATTCTGCAATATCTCACTTCATCACCCTCCACAATACAACTGTCTCAAGTATAAATTTTACCTACACCTGAATGATTCAAATATCTAGAGTTGGTGAGCCTCATGTAGAATTAACTAAGCTAAACCACCGACCCTTGAAATAGTATCATAATCTTTACACTAAAAAATCCACTGAACCAATAGTGGCCCTACTAGTCTCTCTACACAACACTTAATAACAAATACTACTCAACTATTAATCCTTGAACTAAATTTGTTGAATCTGATCAAGAAGAGAAGAAAAGGTCTCAAAACTAGCTAATACAATCCTATAACATCTAAAATCCAACATAACCAACCGATTATCAAAATAATAATATCTAAGGCTAATAGTTTTATTAATATTGATAATTAATTAAAAGTATCCATACTGACTACTCTTTACTCAAGGAATCCACTACCATATTTTCCTTGCCAGTATGGTTTAAAATGTTAAGATCGTAGTCTTTTATTAACTCAATCCATCTCTTCTACCTCGAATTGATCTCATTCTAGCTCATAAAATACTAAAGACTATGGTGATTAGTAAAAATCTCATAGTTGAAACCATATAAGTAGTGCTCCAAATCTTAAGCGCAAAAACTACCACTTCCAACTCTAAGTCATGAGTGGGATTGTTGCAATCATGATTATTTAGCTATATAAAAGAAATTTAATCACCAAGATCTTCTACATCAATAGAAACCTTAAACAAACATCGGATGTATCATAGTAAAATGAAAAGCTCTAGCCCTCTATCGGTAATGTTTGAACTGGTGCTGAAGTTAATAAGAACTTAAGCTTGAGAAAACTAGCCTCACACTTCTCTTACCACTAGAAAGGAATATCCTTCCTAGTTAGTCAAGTAAATAACATTTCTATTGATGAAATCCCCTCAACAAATCATCTGTAGTTCCCTGCTAACCTAACTTAGTTGCACATCTCAAAAGGAGAAGTCGGTAGGGGATAATCAAGAATCGCCTAAATATTTTTTGGGTCTATAATAATCCTATATTTAGAAACCATATATACTAGGAATGCTATAGACTACAACAATAAATCATACTTCAAGAACCTAGCATAGAGTTGATGTTTTCTCAATGTCTAGAGCATGATCCTCAAGTGTTTCTCATTCTCCTCCCTACTAAATGAGTAAATTAGTATGTCATTGATAAATACTATCAATAAAGAGTCCAAATGGCACTTGATCACCCTATGCATCAAGTTCATAAAAGTTGCAAGAGCATTGTTTTACATAAAAGAAATGACAAGGAACTCATAGTGACCATAAATAGTCCTGAAAGTAGTATTATGTTGTTCTCCACCCCAATCCTCAGCTTATGATACCCTGACCTCCGATCAATAATAGAAAACACTATTAAACCCTGAAGTTGGTCGAATAAATCATCAATCCTCAAGATTGGATATCTATTCTTAATTGTCACCATATTCAACCATTGATAATTTATACACATCTTCATAGTTCCATCCTTATTCTTCGCAAAAAGTAATGTAGAAACCCATAGTGAAACACTTGATTAGATGAAATTCTAATCATCAAATCCTGGAGTTCAACCTTCAACTCTTTATTCTCGGAAGGATCTATGGCTATGGAGTGATAAAAATAGTCTAGGTGCCTAGATTCAACTCTATGGAAAAGTCAATATTGCTTTAGAGGGAGGCTAAGTAGGTCTCTTGGAAAGACTTCTATGAACTCATTATCAATAGGGTCAAAATCGGTAAAAGGTGTGTCATCTCGAATATATTTAACATAAGTTAAGAAAACTAGAAATCCTCTTAACATAAGTCTCCTAAATTAAAGGTAGGATATGAAGCTTGTCAGTGTATGACTGGTAGAACCCTATCACATAATTGGATATACACCATTCATGGCTTACGTAATGATCTTGGAATAGAAATCCAAAACTACATATTGAGGAGATAACCAATCCATGCCCAGTATAATATCAATATACATAATATATAATAGCTTATCCAGGTATCATACCCTCAACATAAATCAAATAGTATCTCATAACCCAATCCATTACTAAGAAGTCTCCTACTGGGGTAGTTAAAGATAAAGGCTCAATAATGGCTCACTATCCAACCCAAACAAGGTACAAAGTAGGAAGACACGTGAGAAAAAGTAGAAGTAGGATAACATAAGGTCTATGATGACCTATGCAACATAGATATCATACTTGTAATAACAACATCTACGGCCTCCACTTAGACCTACCTAGAACTGCATAAAACTAACAGTGATAGCCGCCTGACCTAATCTCATCACAACCACCAAACCTACTACACCGAACACCATCTTGGGTACATCCACCCTTACAAAACTAGATTATGTGTACATCTCTAAGGTATCTCTCTTACATAATGGACAATAATATTGCACTCAAACCTAGGCTCTGACATCCTACTATGATGAGAACTACTAGTTGACCTAGTATGGATACCCTAGTTAGAAGACCCAAAACCACTCTTTGATGTATGAATGAAAGCTTTAGCACTAAAACCCTTATGTACTGGCTCTAAAATCTAGAGAAAATACTTCTACATTGGCCTTGGTGTTGATACTGCTGCTGGAACTCTCAACCTCTAGAATGGGAGCCATTGAATTACCTTGGTGGTGAGGCCTCTTATAATTGCACCAGTAGCCTTTAAAAGGAAGAAACTCTATAGTTTTTTCATGGTTAAACATATCCTAAAATGAATTACCATTGGAGATCAGTAAGAAAGTATCCTCTCTTAGTTATCCCCTCAAACCCCAAAGAAACATACAAACTTTCTTCTTTTTTGTAGGCATAAACTCAACATTGTGTACTAATAGTTGGTTAAATATAGCCTCATACTCAACCACTTTCATCGATCCATCATATAGATGCATAAACTTCTCTATCAAGTGGTTATCATCCTGGTACATAAACTTTTTCATAAACTTCTCTTAAAATAAGGAAAAAGTTATCAGAGGTTCCTAAGATGGTCTACAAGTCATTTGGGACCTCTGCCACTGCTTGGTCACCCATCTCATCTTAGACGTAGTGTAGGAGACACTGTGTGTATCCAGACTACTAAGGTTTCTCAACCTCCTCTCACAATCATAAATAAATGTATGGGCATTTTCCCATGGAGTTCCTATGAACCTGTGTGGATTTAAACTAAGAAATTTGGTCAGGAGCTTCTACTCTAAATCTTACATAGGTGCTTGATATAATCATGGAACAACTTATATGGGCAGGAAAAGGAGCTGCAGCAGCATGCTGTGCTCTAGAACTAGATGCTCCCAGAGCTTCACCCGAGTGAACGTCTGGTCCACATCCAAAGAAGGACCCCAAAATATGCTCAAAAACTATAGCAATATATACCTAACATCCTAAGTGGGAAAAGGCGCTAGTAGAGATAGTGCTTGGGTTGACCCTAGGCTAATTGATGTTGAGGTGATAATTCCACCGACTATTGGCTTAGTACATGCCTCTAAAATCCAATCTAGTGTTGTTGTCCCCATAGGATATAATGACCCATACTGTCATTTTTTAATTTTTAATTTTTATTGCATCTTAGAGTTCTTTTGCAGTGTCCCTAGGTCATTGATACATATCAAAGCATGTGCTTTGATTCCCGATCCACTCACTGGTTGTTAAGTCCATCTCTCTATTTTTAGAGTCTTTAAATTAAATTATTGAATTTAGTCAACATTCTATGGGAAAAACTCAAAATTGAATTCCAAAGTTTTGTTAGCTTAAAAATATGAATTTTGGTCTAGATTGACTCTTGGTTTGATTCTGGATGTTTTGGTTTTGAGTTTATGAGATTTTGCATGTTTAATATGTTTTTTAGTTCATAAGTGGATCTTGGGTGGTCATTTTGTGATTAGATCCTCAGATTGAAAATATAAATATGTCATCATCTTTAGAATAACAGTTTAGGTTGGTGAATTATTCATTTAGGCTCCCAGCCAATCGGGCTCATTTTGAGTACTTGTTGGAAAGTTAGTTATTTTGGCATAGAGTTGACTTTGGTCAATATTTTGTTGAAATGTACTCCAATCGGATCTATACCATTGAGTCTATAATATCATTTATGAAATTTGAATATTTTATTCTTATATATCAGACTTTGTTTAGGCTTGGAGGAACAAATCCTTTTTCTAAGATGTCGTATATTTTTCTGAAATCTGGTGTAGCTAAAACTGTTTAGTGTGATTGTGGTATGGCTGAGTGATTGCTCCAATTGCTTTTTCCTCCCTTATGCGCAAATGTGCTAAAATTTTATTGATAGTGCTAGTTGACCTAGATGGCTTCTGGCCCCATCGTGTTTACTGGAATCGTCAGTGCTATTTCCTACCTTCTCTCTTTGGCATGATCGAGCTCTTGAGCACGGATCGCACTATTATAATTTCTATAATTTATCACTGATGGGCTAATCATTTTTTATACAAATACCTAAAATACTAAATTTTCCTTTATTTTCATTATTTTCATCACCAAGGTCGAGTATATGCCAAAAATATAACTCCAACTAGAGCTTCTTCACCAGCCAACGCTTTGGATGTTATCCTGATCCTATACAGTAGCCATTGTAAGTGAATGGATCATTTGTGTTTTCTCCTATTGCATCATCAGTTCCAGCCTTGACTTCATAGAAGAGGGGTTTCTTGTTGTAGTTGTTTTGTAAACCGAGGAAGATGACAAGTTGGGTGTAGACTTTAGTTCTAGGTTATTTCAACCCAGGTGTGCCACCAGCACCCAGTACTCATTGTTTGGGGGTGACTTCACATCTATTGCTTTTGGTTTGGGTATTTTGCCATTGATCTTATCATTTCTAGTTTAGGTGCCTCCAACACCAGTTTATCCATCTTCAGGACCAGAAGTGCCTGCTCCATATATGGTTCTACCAATCCTTTCACATCTACCTATGTATAACTTTGATTAGAAGGCATTGGGAAGAGTTTTTACATTGGGTCCTCTGAGATGTTTTGGTACTCCGGGAGAGGATCTGTGGGAGTTCTTTGACAGATGTTTATAGGAGTTACAAAACCTTAGCTTACTTGAGTCCCATGGTGTTGACTTCACCATATATCATATAGGGGCCTTTCCAAGGAGTGGTGGAGGCCTTATTATTCTACCAAGTCAGCTAAAACCACGCCTATTACTTGGACCTTATTCCGTGATAAATTTCTAGAGAGGTATATTTTTTATACTGATAATAGCCATAGCAGGGAGGCATTTATAAGGATTGATAAGGGCCTTTTGCTAGTTTTTTAGTATGTAATAGAGTTATACATATTATCGATCTATGGTGTTAGGTATATCTCTACTAAAGCATAGACAGTCTATCATTCTTTTCATGGATTGGATTCAAATATTTGCCAGTCTTTTGAGGTGTTAGTTGCTACTGGGTCATACTTCCAGACCCTTTTGGAGCTTAGTTATACTATGGAGGGTCATACCGTATTGGAAGAGTTATAGAGGAGAAGAGGGCCTATTATCAAAGTCACTTTAGTGGATCTAGGCATGGTGTCCAAGGTTCTTGTTAATGAGGAAGGACCCCATCTCAAAATCAACAGAAGGGAAAGTCTATTCTCCTTGTTCATGCTTTGTTTTTGGCTTTTAGTAGTGGTTCGCAGGGTTATGAGGGTCACTCTTTGGATTAGAGATAACACAAGGGTGTTGCCTCAGTTCATCAGGCTGTGGTGGCCATTATGGTTCTTCAGGTTCTCTTATCAGGGAAGATTGGTGGGAACATGTTATGCTTGTGGTAGTATGGGCTTTTTTTTAGAGACTGTCCTTAGGAGGGAACTATTCAGACTATGGTTCAGCCTTCTTTTATGTTGTCTCCTATTCTAGCTTACCCAGTTAGAGTCGTGCCACTACTGTGCTCCTCGATATGGTAGGGGTGGTGTTCGTGGCAGTGGTGTCTGTTTTTTTATGTTGTGCTAGGTAAACCAAAGGGAGAGTCCTCTAATGCTTTTGTGGCAGGTACTATCTCTGTGTGTTATCCACTAACTTTGGCTTTACTTTATCCAGGCTCTACCTGCTCATATGTATTATCTAATTATGCTCCATGATTGAGTACAACTAGTGAGCCATTATTTGTTTTCACCCCAATAGGGGATTATTTAGTAGTGGATCATGTGTTGACATCCTGTTTTGTAATTATTATGGATGGTCAATTTTTATATGATACTTTTCATAGACTGGTTATATACTCATTAAGCGTTCATGGATTATTCTGCTAACACTATGATGCTAGTTGTTCCTGGTTTATCCCCGATCATGTGATGGGGTTCATTAGTCTTATACTGACGGGAATCATATCTTCATTTTGTCTAGTCTCTTAGTCTCTTGTGGTTGTTTGGAATATCTTATATATTTTTGAGATGTTAGTGTTGATTCTATGACTCCTGAATTAGTACCTATCATTAGTAAGTAACTTGATGTATTTTTTATCGACCTCCTTAGCCTACCACCTGAGCAAGACATTGATTTTTGCATGAGTTAGAGCCAGGAACCAAGCCTATTTCTATTTCTCCTTATAGGCACTTGTTGATCTAAAAGAGCTCAAGAATCAGCTTCAGGAATTGTTAGATAAGTATTTATTCATCCTAGTATTTTTCCTTCGGGTTCTCCCAGTATTATTTGTGAAGAAGAAATATTTGTGTATGTGTATGTTTATTGACTATAGGCATTATAATAGTGTGACCATGAAGAATAAGTATCATATGCCTCATGTTAATGACTTATTTGACCAACTTCAATGTTTAACCATCTTTTCTAAGATTTATTTCAGGTTGGGTTACCATCAGTTGAGGATTAAGGCATGGAATACCCTAAAATAGAATTTAGGACATGATATGGCCATTATGAGTTCGTTGTAATGTCATTTGGGTTGATTAATTCTCCCGTAGCCTTTATAAATTTGTTGAACCATGTGTTCAGGTCGTATTTTTAATCTTTGTTATTGTGTTCATCTATGAAATATTAGCATATTCGATGAGTTGAGAATAGTGTGACAGTAATATAAGGATCGTCGTTCAGACTTTGAGAGATAATCGACTTTTTGCGAAGTTCTCAAAGTTTTAGTTTTAGTTTGAGTCAGTTGAATTTCCTAGACATATGGTGTCCAATGAGGGTATTAGTGTTGAGCCGACTATTCCTACTGAGATTTAGAGTTTTATTGTGCTTTATCGAATACAGTTCCATTGAATAGATTGAATAGAAAAAATGTTCCATTCCCGTGGTTAATGAGTGTGAGACTTCCTTCTAGTGGCTTAAAAGTATCTTGATCTAAGGACCTGTAATGACTTTTCTGGTTGAGAGTTAGAGTTTTGTCGTATATTGTATTTATTTCGATGCAGGACTTGGTTATGTTCTTATGTAGCAGGGTCGTGTGATTATGCTTCTAGGTAGCTTAAGGTTCATAAGAAGTAACTACCCCACCCATGATTTGGAGTTTACATCAGTAGTCTTTCTGATCAAGATTAGGCTCCACTACTTTTATAGGATTCATAGTGATATATTCACTTTTCATCATAGTCTTCGGTATATTATGAGTCAGAGGGATTCTCTCTTATGCAGATGAATTGATTTAATCAAGGATGTTGGTCATAAATTTGGAGAGTTTGCTTCTACACAGAAACGAAGACCTTCGAGAACAAATATTGGACCGGGAAGAAAAAGGGGGAAAAAG